>CAMPDV010000822.1:0-179475 GCA_946699065.1 Loxodes magnus | reverse complement strand
TCTGGTCTTACAGGTACTGTCTTGACGTCCAATAGTCTCACCGTATTATCTCCACTTCCCGATACGATGAACTCTGAATCACTGGATATAGCCACAGATGAAACATAATCAGTGTGACCACTCATGGTCTTACAGGTACCTGTCTGACGTCCAATAGTCTCACCGTCTAATCTACACTTCCCGATACGATGAAATCTGAATCACTGGATATAGCCACAGATCATACATGAATAGTGTGACCACTCATGGTCTTACAGGTACCTGTCTTGACGTCCCATAGTCTCACCGTATTATCTGCACTTCCCGATACGATGAACTCTGAATCACTGGATATAGCCACAGATAATACATAACTAGTGTGACAACTCATGGTCTTACAGGTACCTGTCTTGACGTCCAATAGTCTCACCGTATTATCTCCACTTCCCGATACGATGAACTCTGAATCACTGGATATATCCACAGCATATACATAACTAGTGTGACCACTCATGGTCTTACAGGTACCTGTCTTGACGTCCCATAGTCTCACCGTATTATCTCCACTTCCCGATACGATGAACTCTGAATCACTGGATATAGCCACAGATAATACTCAATCTGTGTGACCACTCATGGTCTTACAGGTACCTGTCTTGACGTCCAATAGTCTCACCGTATTATCTCCACTTCCCGATACGATGAACTCTGAATCACTGGATATAGCCACAGATCATACAGAATCAGTGTGACCACTCATGGTCTACAGCTACAGTCTTGACGTCCCATAGTCTCACTGTTTTATCTCTACTTCCCGATACGATGAACTCTGAATCACTGTATATAGCCACAGATCATACATAACTAGTGTGACCACTCATGGTCTTACAGGTACTGTCTTGAACGTCCATAGTCTCACCGTTTTATCTCTACTTCCGATACGATGAACTCTGAATCACTGGATATAGCCACAGCATATACATAAATTGTGTGACCACTCATGGTCTTACAGGTACCTGTCTTGACGTCCCATAGTCTCACCGTATTATCTGCACTTCCCGATACGATGAACTCTGAATCACTGGATATAGCCACAGCATATACATAATTTGTGTGACCACTCATGGTCATACAGGTACCTGTCTTGACGTCCAATAGTCTCACCGTATTATCTGCACTTCCCGATACGATGAACTCTGAATCACTGGATATAGCCACAGCATATAACATAATTAGTGTGACCACTCATGGTCTTACAGGTACCTATCTTGACGTCCCATAGTCTCACCGTCTAATCTACACTTCCCGATACGATGAACTCTGAATCAATGGATACAGCCACAGATCATACATAATCTGTGTGACCACTCATGGTCTTACAGGTACCTGTCTTGACGTCCCATAGTCTCACCGTATAATCTACACTTCCCGATACGATGAACTCTGAATCACTGGATATAGCCACAGATCATACATTACTAGTGTGACACTCATGGTCTTACAGGTACCTGTCTTGACGTCCCATAGTCTCACCGTATAATCTACACTTCCGATACGATGAACTCTGAATCACTGATATAGCCACAGGCATATACATAACTAGTGTGACCACTCATGGTCTTACAGGTACCAGTCTTGACGTCCCATAGTCTTACCGTCTAATCTGCACTTCCCGATACGATGAACTCTGAATCACTGGATATAGCCACAGATCATACAGAATAAGTGTGACCACTCATGGTCTTACAGGTACCTGTCTTGACGTCCATAGTCTCACCGTATAATCTTAACTTCCCGATACGATGAACTCTGAATCACTGGATATAGCCACAGATCATACAGAATCAGTGTGACCACTCATGGTCTTACAGCTACCTGTCTTGACGTCCAATAGTCTCACCGTATTATCTGCACTTCCCGATACGATGAACTCTGAATCACTGGATATAGCACAGATAATACTCAATCTGTGTGACCACTCATGGTCTTACAGGTACCTGTCTTGACGTCCAATAGTCTCACCGTATTATCTGCACTTCCCGATACGATGAACTCTGAATCACTGGATATAGCCACAGATCATACAGAATTAGTGTGACCACTCATGGTCTTACAGGTACCTATCTTGACGTCCCATAGTCTCACCGTCTAATCATAACTTCCCGATACGATGAACTCTGAATCACTGGATACAGCCACAGATCATACATAATCTGTGTGACCACTCAGGTCTTACAGGTACCTGCTCTTGACGTCCCATAGTCTCACCGTATAATCTACACTTCCCGATACGATGAACTCTGAATCACTGGATATAGCCACAGATCATACATAATCTGTGTGACCACTCATGGTCATACAGGTACCTGTCTTGAGTCCCATAGTCTCACCGTATTATCTCCACTTCCCGATACGATGAACTCTGAATCACTGGATATAGCCACAGATGAAACATAACTAGTGTGACCACTCATGGTCTTACAGGTACCTGTCTTGACGTCCCATAGTCTCAACGTCTAATCATAACTTCCCGATACGATGAACTCTGAATCACTGGATATAGCCACAGCATATACATAATTCGTGTGACCACTCATGGTCTTACAGCTACCTGTCTTGACGTCCCATAGTCTCACCGTATAATCTACACTTACCGATACGATGAACTCTGAATCACTGGATATAGCCACAGGCATATACATAATTCGTGTGACCACTCATGGTCTTACAGGTACCTGTCTTGACGTCCCATAGTCTCACCGTATAATCTTAACTTCCGATACGATGACTCTGAATCACTGGATATAGCACAGATTATACTCAATCTGTGTGACCACTCATGGTCTTACAGGTACCTGTCTTGACGTCCCATAGTCTTACCGTCTAATCTGCACTTCCCGATACGATGAACTCTGAATCACTGGATATAGCCACAGATGAAACATAACTAGTGTGACCACTCATGGTCTTACAGGTTACTGTCTTGACGTCCCATAGTCTCACAGTCTAATCTTAACTTCCCGATACGATGAACTCTGAATCACTGGATATAGCCACAGATCATACAGAATCAGTGTGCCCACTCATGGTCTTACAGCTACCTGTCTTGACGTCCCATAGTCTCACCGTCTAATCATAACTTCCCGATACGATGAACTCTGAATCACTGGATATAGCCACAGCATATACATAACTAGTGTGACCACTCATGGTCTTACAGGTACCTGTCTTGACGTCCCATAGTCTCACCGTATAATCTTAACTTCCCGATACGATGAACTCTGAATCACTGGATATAGACACAGCATATACAACCACTAGTGTGACCACTCATGGTCTTACAGCTACCTGTCTTGACGTCCCATAGTCTCACCGTCTATCATAACTCCCGATACGATGAACTCTGAATCACTGGATATAGCCACAGCATATACATAAACTAGTGTGACCACTCATGGTCTTACAGGTACCAGTCTTGACGTCCCATAGTCTCACCGTATTATCTCCACTTCCCGATACGATGAACTCTGAATCACTGGATATAGCCACAGATCATACATAACTAGTGTGACCACTCATGGTCTTACAGGTACCTGTCTTGACGTCCAATAGTCTCACCGTATTATCCTCCAACTTCCCGATACGATGAACTCTGAATCACTGGATATAGCAACAGATCATACATAACTAGTGTGACCACTCATGGTCCTTACAGGTACCTGTCTTGACGTCCCATAGTCTCACCGTATTATCTCCACTTCCCGATACGATGAACTCTGAATCACTGGATATAGCCACAGATAATACTCAATCTGTGTGACCACTCATGGTCTTACAGGTACCTGTCTTGACGTCCAATAGTCTCACCGTATTATCTGAGCTTCCCGATACGATGAACTCTGTATCACTGGATATAGCCCAGATGAAACATAACTAGTGTGACCACTCATGGTCTTACAGGTACCTGTCTTGACGTCCCATAGTCTCACCGTATAATCTACACTTCCCGATACGATGAACTCTGCATCATTGGATATAGACACAGATCATACATAACTAGTGTGACCACTCATGGTCTTAAGGTACCTGTCTTGACGTCCAATAGTCTCACCGTCTAATCTACACTTCCCGATACGATGAACTTGAATCACTGGATATAGCCACAGATCATACATGAAAGTGTGACCACTCATGGTCTTACAGGTACCTGTCTTGACGTCCCATAGTCTCACCGTATTATCTGCACTTCCCGATACGATGAACTCTGAATCACTGGATATAGCCACAGATCATACAGAATAAGTGTGACCACTCATGGTCTTACAGGTACCTGTCTTGACGTCCCATAGTCTCACCGTATAATCTTAACTTCCCGATACGATGAACTCTGAATCACTGGATATAGCCACAGATCATACAGAATCAGTGTGACCACTCATGGTCTTACAGCTACCTGTCTTGACGTCCAATAGTCTCACCGTATTATCTGCACTTCCCGATACGATGAAACTCTGATCAATGGATATAGCCACAGATAATACTCAATCTGTGTGACACTCATGGTCTTACAGGTACCTGTCTTGACGTCCAATAGTCTCACCGTATTATCTGCACTTCCCGATACGATGAACTCTGAATCACTGGATATAGCCACAGATCATACAGAATTAGTGTGAACACTCATGGTCTTACAGGTACCTATCTTGACGTCCCATAGTCTCACCGTCTAATCATAACTTCCCGATACGATGAACTCTGAATCACTGGATACAGCCACAGATCATACATAATCTGTGTGACCACTCATGGTCTTACAGGTACCTGTCTTGACGTCCCATAGTCTCACCGTATAATCTACACTTCCGATACGATGAACTCTGAATCACTGGATATAGCCACAGATCATACATAATCAGTGTGACCACTCATGGTCATACAGGTACCTGTCTTGACGTCCCATAGTCTCACCGTCTTATCTCTACTTCCCGATACGATGAACTCTGAATCACTGGATATAGCCACAGATGAAACATAACTAGTGTGACCACTCATGGTCTTACAGCTACCTGTCTTGACGTCCCATAGTCTCACCGTATAATCTACACTTCCCGATACGATGAACTCTGCATCATTGGATATAGACACAGATCATACATGACTAGTGAGATTACTAATGGTCTTACAGGTATCTGTCTTGACGTCCATAGTCTCACCGTCTAATCTACACTTCCCGATACGATGAACTCTGAATCATTGGATATAGGACACAGATCATACATGACTAGTGTGATTACTAATGGTCTTACAGGTATCTGTCTTGACGTCCATAGTCTCACCGTATAATCTACACTTCCCGATACGATGAACTCTGAATCACTGGATATAGCCACAGATCATACAGAATAAGTGTGACCACTCATGGTCTTACAGGTACCTGTCTTGACGTCCCATAGTCTCACCGTATAATCATAACTTCCCGATACGATGACTCTGAATCCTGGATATAGCCACAGATGATACATAACTAGTGTGACCACTCAGGTCTTACAGGTACCTGTCTTGACGTCCCATAGTCTCACCGTCTAATCTACACTTCCCGATACGATGAACTCCTGAATCACTGGATATAGCCACAGATGAAACATAACTAGTGTGACCACTCATGGTCTTACAGGTACCTGTCTTGACGTCCCATAGTCTCACCGTATAATCTACACTTCCAGATACGATGAACTCTGCATCATTGGATATAGACACAGATCATACATGACTAGTGTGATTACTAATGGTCTTACAGGTATCTGTCTTGACGTCCCATAGTCTCCACCGTATAATCTACACTTCCCGATACGATGAACTCTGAATCATTGGATATAGCCACAGATAATGCTCAATCTGTGTGACCACTCATGGTCTTACAGGTACCTGTCTTGACGTCCCATAGTCTCACCGTATAATCTACACTTCCCGATACGATGAACTCTGAATCACTGGATATAGCCACAGATCATACATGAATAGTGTGATCACTAATGGTCTTACTGGTACCTGTCTTGACGTCCCATAGTCTCAACGTATAATCTACACTTCCCGATACGATGAACTCTGAATCACTGGATATAGCCACAGATAATACTCAATCTGTGTGACCACTCATGGTCTTACAGGTACCTGTCTTGACGTCCAATAGTCTCACCGTATTATCTGCACTTACCGATACGATGAACTCTGAATCCACTGGATATAGCCACAGATCATACAGATTAGTGTGACCACTCATGGTCTTACAGGTACCTATCTTGCGTCCCATAGTCTCACCGTATAATCTACACTTCCGATACGATGAACTCTGAATCATGGATATAGCCACAGATCATACATAATCTGTGTGACAACTCATGGTCATACAGGTACCTGTCTTACGTCCATAGTCTCACCGTATTATCTCCACTTCCCGATACGATGAACTCTGAATCACTGGATATAGCCACAGATGAAACATAACTAGTGTGACCACTCATGGTCTTACAGGTACACTGTCTTGACGTCCCATAGTCTCACCGTATTATCTCCACTTCCCGATACGATGAACTCTGAATCACTGGATATAGCCACAGATGATACATAACTAGTGTGATCACTAATGGTCTTACTGGTACCTGTCTTGACGTCCATAGTCTCACCGTATAATCTAAACTTCCCGATACGATGAACTCTGAATCACTGGATATAGCCACAGATCATACATGACTAGTGTGATCACTAATGGTCTTACTGGTACCTGTCTTGACGTCCCATAGTCTCACCGTCTAATCATAACTTCCCGATGCGATGAACTCTGAATCACTGGATATAGCCACAGCATATACATAACTAGTGTGACCACTCATGGTCTTACAGGTACCTGTCTTGACGTCCCATAGTCTCACCGTATTATCTGCACTTCCCGATACGATGAACTCTGAATCACTGGATATAGCCACAGATAATACTCAATCTGTGTGACCACTCATGGTCTTACAGGTACCTGTCTTGACGTCCCATAGTCTCACCGTATAATCTACACTTCCCGATACGATGAACTCTGCATCATTGGATATAGACACAGATCATACATAACTAGTGTGACCACTCATGGTCTTACAGGTACCTGTCTTGACGTCCCATAGTCTCACCGTATTATCTCCACTTCCCGATACGATGAACTCTGAATCACTGGATTATAGCCACAGATAATGCTCAATCTGTGTGACCACTCATGGTCTTACAGGTACATGTCTTGACGTGTCATAGTCTCACCGTATTATCTGAGCTTCCCGATACGATGAACTCTGTATCACTGGATATAGCCACAGATGAAACATAACTAGTGTGACCACTCATGGTCTTACAGGTACCTGTCTTGACGTCCCATAGTCTCACCGTCTTATCATAACTTCCCGATACGATGAACTCTGAATCACTGGATATAGCCACAGCATATACATAATTCGTGTACCCACTCATGGTCTTACAGGTACCTGTCTTGACGTCCCATAGTCTCACCGTCTAATCATAACTTCCCGATACGATGAACTCTGAATCACTGGATATAGCCACAGCATATACATAACTAGTGTGACCACTCATGGTCTTACCAGGTACCTGTCTTGACGTCCCATAGTCTTACCGTCTAATCTGCACTTCCGATACGATGAACTCTGAATCACTGGATATAGCCACAGATATACAGAATAAGTGTGACCACTCATGGTCTTACAGGTACCTGTCTTGACGTCCCATAGTCTCACCGTATTATCTGCACTTCCCGATACGATGAACTCTGTATCACTGGATATAGCCACAGATAATACTCAATCTGTGTGACCACTCATGGTCTTAAGGTACCTGCTTGACGTCAATAGTCTCACCGTATTATCTCCACTTCCCGATACGATGAACTCTGAATCACTGGATATAGCCACAGATGAAACATAATCAGTGTGACCACTCATGGTCTTACAGGTACCTGTCTTGACGTCCAATAGGTCTCACCGTATTATCTCCACTTCCCGATACGATGAACTCTGAATCACTGGATATAGCCACAGATGAAACATAACTAGTGTGACCACTCATGGTCTTACAGGTACCTGTCTTGACGTCCAATAGTCTCACCGTATTATCTCAACTTCCCGATACGATGAACTCTGAATCACTGGATATAGCCACAGATGAAACATAAACTAGTGTGATCACTCATGGTCTTACAGGTACCAATCTTGACGTCCAATAGTCTCACCGTATTATCTCACTTCCCGATACGATGAACTCTGAATCACTGGATATAGCCACAGATAATACTCAATCTGTGTGACCAACTCATGGTCTTACAGGTACCTGTCTTGACGTGTCATAGTCTCACCGTATTATCTGCACTTCCCGATACGATGAACTCTGTATCACTGGATATAGCAACAGATCATACATAACTAGTGTGATCACTCATGGTCTTACAGGTACCTGTCTTGACGTCCAATAGTCTCACCGTATTATCTCCACTTCCGATACGATGAACTCTGAATCACTGGATATAGCCACAGATCATACAGAATTAGTGTGACCACTCATGGTCTTACAGGTACCTGTCTTGACGTCCCATAGTCTCACCGTATAATCTACACTTCCCGATACGATGAACTCTCGAATTCACTGGATATAGCCACAGCATATACATAACTAGTGTGACCACTCATGGTCTTACAGGTACCTGTCTTGACGTCCCATAGTCTTACCGTCTAATCTGCACTTCCGATACGATGAACTCTGAATCACTGGATATAGCACAGATCATACAGAATAAGTGTGACCACTCATGGTCTTACAGGTACCTGTCTTGAGTCCCATAGTCTCACCGTATAATCTTAACTTCCCGATACGATGAACTCTGAATCACTGGATATAGCCACAGATCATACAGAATCAGTGTGACAACTCATGGTCTTACAGCTACCTGTCTTGACGTCCAATAGTCTCACCGTATTATCTGCACTTCCCGATACGATGAACTCTGAATCACTGGATATAGCCACAGATAATACTCAATCTGTGTGACCACTCATGGTCTTACAGGTACCTGTCTTGACGTCCAATAGTCTCACCGTATTATCTGCACTTCCCGATACGATGAACTCTGAATCACTGGATATAGCCACAGATCATACAGAATTAGTGTGACCACTCATGGTCTTACAGGTACCTATCTTGAGTCCCATAGTCTCACCGTCTAATCATAACTTCACGATACGATGAACTCTGAATCACTGTATATAGCCACAGATCATACATAATCTGTGTGACCACTCATGGTCATACAGGTACCTGTCTTACGTCCCATAGTCTCACCGTATTATCTCCACTTCCCGATACGATGAACTCTGAATCACTGGATATAGCCACAGATAATACTCAATCTGTGTGACCACTCATGGTCTTACAGGTACCTGTCTTGACGTCCAATAGTCTCACCGTATTATCTGCACTTCCCGATACGATGAACTCTGAATCACTGGATATAGACACAGATAATACTCAATCTGTGTGACCATCATGGTCTTACAGGTACCTGTCTTGACGTCCAATAGTCTCACCGTATTATCTGCACTTCCCGATACGATGAACTCTGAATCACTGGATATAGCCACAGATCATACAGAATTAGTGTGACCAACTCATGGTCTTACAGGTACCTGTCTTGACGTCCCAAGTCTCACCGTATAATCTACACTTCCCGATACGATGAACTCTGAATCACTGGATATAGCCACAGATAATACTCAATCTGTGTGACCACTCATGGTCTTACAGGTACCTGTCTTGACGTCCAATAGTCTCACCGTATTATCTGCACTTCCCGATACGATGAACTCTGAATCACTGGATATAGCCACAGATCATACAGAATTAGTGTGACCACTCATGGTCTTACAGGTACCTATCTTGACGTCCCATAGTCTCACCGTATAATCTTAACTTCCCGATACGATGAACTCTGAATCACTGGATATAGCCACAGATCATACATAATCTGTGTGACCACTCATGGTCATACAGGTACCTGTCTTACGTCCATAGTCTCACCGTATTATCTCCACTTCCCGATACGATGAACTCTGAATCACTGGATATAGCCACAGATCATACATAACTAGTGTGACCACTCATGGTCTTACAGGTACCTGTCTTGACGTCCCATAGTCTCACCGTATTATCTCCACTTCCGATACGATGAACTCTGAATCACTGGATATAGCCACAGATCATACATAATCTGTGTGACACTCATGGTCTTACAGGTACCTATCTTGACGTCCCATAGTCTCACCGTCTAATCTACACTCCCGATACGATGAACTCTGAATCACTGGATATAGCCACAGATCATACATAATCTGTGTGACCACTCATGGTCATACAGGTACCTGTCTTACGTCCCATAGTCTCACCGTATTATCCTCCACTTCCCGATACGATGAACTCTGAATCACTGGATATAGCCACAGATCCTACATAACTAGTGTGACCCACTCATGGTCTTACAGGTAACCTGTCTGACGTCCCATAGTCTCACCGTATTATCTCCACTTCCCGATACGATGAACTCTGAATCACTGGATATAGCCACAGATCATACATAATCTGTGTGACCACTCATGGTCTTACAGGTACCTGTCTTGACGTCCAATAGTCTCACCGTATTATCTGCACTTCCCGATACGATGAACTCTGAATCACTGGATATAGCCACAGATAATACTCAATCTGTGTGACCACTCATGGTCTTACAGGTACCTGTCTTAGTCCCATAGTCTCACCGTATTATCTGCACTTCCCGATACGATGAACTCTGAATCACTGGATATAGCCACGATAATACTCAATCTGTGTGACCACTCATGGTCTTACAGGTACCTGTCTTGAGTCCAATTGTCTCCACCGTATTATCTGCACTTCCCGATACGATGAACTCTGAATCACTGGATATAGCCACAGATCATACATAATCTGTGTGACCACTCATGGTCTTACAGGTACCTGTCTTGACGTCCCATAGTCTCACCGTATAATCTACACTTCCCGATACGATGAAACTCTGAATCACTGGATATAGCCACAGATAATACTCAATCTGTGTGACCACTCATGGTCTTACAGGTACCTGTCTTGACGTCCAATAGTCTCACCGTATTATCTGCACTTCCCGATACGATGAACTCTGAATCACTGGATATAGCCACAGATAATACTCAATCTGTGTGACCATCTTGGTCTTACAGGTACCTGTCTTGACGTCCATAGTCTCACCGTATTATCTGCACTTCCGATACGATGAACTCTGAATCACTGGATATAGCCACGGATAATACAGAATTAGTAGTGACCACTCATGGTCTTACAGGTACCTGTCTTGAGTCCATAGTCTCACCGTATAATCTACACTTCCGATACGATGAACTCTGAATCACTGGATATAGCCACAGATCATACTCAATCTGTGTGACCACTCATGGTCTTACAGGTACCTGTCTTGACGTCCATAGTCTCACCGTATTATCTGCACTTCCCGATACGATGACTCTGAATCACTGGATATAGCCACAGATCATACAGAATTAGTGTGACCACTCATGGTCTCTACAGGTACCTGTCTTGACGTCCCATAGTCTCACCGTCTAATCATAACTTCCGATACAATAAACTCTGAATCACTGGATATAGCCACAGATGATACATAAACTAGTGTGACCACTCATGGTCTTACAGGTACCTGTCTTGACGTCCCATAGTCTCACCGTATAATCTACACTTCCGATACGATGAACTCTGAATCACTGGATATAGCCACAGATCATACATAATCTGTGTGACCACTCATGGTCATACAGGTACCTGTCTTACGTCCCATAGTCTCACCGTATTATCTCCACTTCCCGATACGATGAACTCTGAATCACTGGATATAGCCACAGATCATACATAATCTGTGTGACCACTCATGGTCATACAGGTACCTGTCTTACGTCCATAGTCTCACCGTATTATCTGCACTTCCCGATACGATGAACTCTGAATCACTGGATATAGCCACAGATCATACAGAATTAGTGTGACCACTCATGGTCTTACAGGTACATGTCTTGACGTACCATAGTCTCACCGTCTAATCTACACTTCCCGATACGATGAACTCTGAATCACTGGATATAGCCACAGATCATACATAATCTGTGTGACCCACTCATGGTCTTACAGGTACCTATCTTGACGTCCCATAGTCTCACCGTCTAATCTACACTTCCCGATACGATGAACTCTGAATCACTGGATACAGCTACAGATCATACATAATCTGTGTGACCACTCATGGTCATACAGGTAACCTGTCTTGACGTCCCATAGTCTCACCGTATAATCTACACTTCCCGATACGATGAACTCTGAATCACTGGATATAGCCACAGATCATACATAATCTGTGTGACCACTCATGGTCATACAGGTACCTGTCTTACGTCCCATAGTCTCACCGTATTATCTCCACTTCCCGATACGATGAACTCTGAATCACTGGATATAGCCACAGATGAAACATAACTAGTGTGACCACTCATGGTCTTACAGGTACCTGTCTTGACGTCCCATAGTCTCACCGTATTATCTGCACTTCCCGATACGATGAACTCTGAATCACTGGATATAGCCACAGATCATACATAATCTGTGTGACCACTCATGGTCATACAGGTACCTGTCTTGACGTCCCATAGTCTCACCGTATAATCTAAACTTCCGATACGATGAACTCTGAATCACTGGATATAGCCACAGATCATACATGAATAGTGTGATCACTAATGGTCTTACTGGTACCTGTCTTGACGTCCCATAGTCTCACCGTATTATCTCCACTTCCCGATGCGATGAACTCTGAATCACTGGATATAGCCACAGCATATACATAACTAGTGTGACAACTCATGGTCTTACAGGTACCTGTCTTGACGTCCCATAGTCTCACCGTCTAATCATAACTTCCCGATACGATGAACTCTGAATCACTGGATATAGCCACAGCATATACATAACTAGTGTGACCACTCATGGTCTTACAGGTACCTGTCTTGACGTCCCATAGTCTCACCGTATTATCTCCACTTCCCGATGCGATGAACTCTGAATCACTGGATATAGCCACAGCATATACATAACTAGTGTGACCACTCATGGTCTTACAGGTACCTGTCTTTGACGTCCCATAGTCTCACAGTCTAATCATAACTTCCCGATACGATGAACTATGAATCACTGGATATAGCCACAGCATATACATAACTAGTGTGACCACTCATGGTCTTACAGGTACCTGTCTTGACGTCCCATAGTCTCACCGTATAATCTACACTTCCCGATACGATGAACTCTGCATCCATTGGATCTAGACACAGATCATACATAACTAGTGTGACCACTCATGGTCTTACAGGTACCTGTCTTGACGCCCCATAGTCTCACCGTATTATCTCCACTTCCGATACGATGAACTCTGAATCACTGGATATAAGCCACAGATAATGCTCAATCTGTGTGACCACTCATGGTCTTACAGGTACCTGTCTTGACGTGTCATAGTCTCACCGTATTATCTGAGCTTCCCGATACGATGAACTCTGTATCACTGGATATAGCCACAGATGAAACATAACTAGTGTGACCACTCATGGTCTTACAGGTACCTGTCTTGACGTCCCATAGTCTCACCGTCTTATCATAACTTCCCGATACGATGAACTCTGAATCACTGGATATAGACACAGCATATACATAATTCGTGTGACCACTCATGGTCTTACAGGTACCTGTCTTGACGTCCCATAGTCTCACCGTCTAATCATAACTTCCCGATACGATGAACTCTGAATCACTGGATATAGCCACAGATCATACATAACTAGTGTGACCCACTCATGGTCTTACAGGTACTGTCTTGACGTCCCATAGTCTTACCGTCTATCTGCACTTCCCGATACGATGAACTCTGAATCACTGGATATAGCCACAGATCATACAGAATAAGTGTGACCACTCATGGTCTTACAGGTACCTGTCTTGACGTCCAATAGTCTCACCGTATTATCTCCACTTCCCGATACGATGAACTCTGAATCACTGGATATAGCCACAGATCATACAGAATCAGTGTGACCACTCATGGTCTTACAGGTACCTGTCTTGACGTCCCATAGTCTCACCGTATAATCTACTTTTCCGATACGATGAACTCTGAATCACTGGATATAGCCACAGATCATACAGAATCTGTGTGACCACTCATGGTCATACAGGTACCTGTCTTAACGTCCCATAGTCTCACCGTATTATCTGCACTTCCCGATACGATGAACTCTGAATCACTGGATATAGCCACAGATCATACATAATCTGTGTGACCACTCATGGTCATACAGGTACCTGTCTTGACGTCCCATAGTCTCACCGTATTATCTGCACTTCCCGATACGATGAACTCTGAATCACTGGATATAGCCACAGATATACTCAATCTGTGTGACCACTCATGGTCTTACAGGTACCTGTCTTGACGTCCAATAGTCTCACCGTCTTATCTCCACTTCCCGATACGATGAACTCTGAATCACTGGATATAGCCACAGATAATACTCAATCTGTGTGACCACTCATGGTCTTACAGGTACCTGTCTTGACGTCCAATAGTCTCACCGTCTTATCTCCACTTCCCGATACGATGAACTCTGAATCCACTGGATATAGCCACAGATAATACTCAATCTGTGTGACCACTCATGGTCACACAGATTGAGTATTATCTGTGGCTATATCCAGTGATTCAGAGTTCATCGTAATCGGGAAGTGGAGATAAGACGGTGAGACTATTGGACGTCAAGACAGGTACCTGTAAGACCATGAGTGGTCACACAGATTGAGTATTATCTGTGGCTATATCCAGTGATTCAGAGTTCATCGTATCGGGAAGTGGAGATAAGACGGTGAGACTATTGGACGTCAAGACAGGTACCTGTAAGGACCATGAGTGGTCACACAGATTGAGTATTATCTGTGGCTATATCCAGTGATTCAGAGTTCATCGTATCGGGAAGTGCAGATAATACGGTGAGACTATGGGACGTCAAGACAGGTACCTGTATGACCATGAGTGGTCACACAGATTATGTATGATCTGTGGCTATATCCAGTGATTCAGAGTTCATCGTATCGGGAAGTGCAGATAATACGGTGAGACTATGGGACGTAAGACAGGTACCTGTATGACCATGAGTGGTCACACAGATTCTGTATGATCTGTGGCTATATCCAGTGATTCAGAGTTCATCGTATCGGAAAAGTAGATTATACGGTGAGACTATGGGACGTCAAGACAGGTACCTGTAAGACCATGAGTGGTCACACTGATTCTGTATGATCTGTGGCTATATCCAGTGATTCAGAGTTCATCGTATCGGGAAGTGGAGATAATACGGTGAGACTATTGGACGTCAAGACAGGTACCTGTAAGACCATGAGTGGTCACACTTATTCTGTATGATCTGTGGCTATATCCAGTGATTCAGAGTTCATCGTATCGGGAAGTGCAGATTAGACGGTAAGACTATGGGACGTCAAGACAGGTACCTGTAAGACCATGAGTGGTCACACTAGTTATGTATGATCTGTGGCTATATCCAGTGATTCAGAGTTCATCGTATCGGGAAGTTATGATTAGACGGTGAGACTATGGGACGTCAAGACAGGTACCTGTAAGACCATGAGTGGTCACACGAATTATGTATATGCTGTGGCTATATCCAGTGATTCAGAGTTCATAGTATCGGGAAGTTATGATAAGACGGTGAGACTATGGGACGTCAAGACAGGTACCTGTAAGACCATGAGTGGTCACACTAGTTATGTTTCATCTGTGGCTATATCCAGTGATACAGAGTTCATCGTATCGGGAAGCTCAGATAATACGGTGAGACTATGACACGTCAAGACAGGTACCTGTAAGACCATGAGTGGTCACACAGATTGAGCATTATCTGTGGCTATATCCAGTGATTCAGAGTTCATCGTATCGGGAAGTGGAGATAATACGGTGAGACTATGGGACGTCAAGACAGGTACCTGTAAGACCATGAGTGGTCACACTAGTTATGTATGATCTGTGTCTATATCCAATGATGCAGAGTTCATCGTATCGGGAAGTGTAGATTATACGGTGAGACTATGGGACGTCAAGACAGGTACCTGTAAGACCATGAGTGGTCACACTAGTTATGTATATGCTGTGGCTATATCCAGTGATTCAGAGTTCATCGTATCGGGAAGTTATGATTAGACGGTGAGACTATGGGACGTCAAGACAGGTACCTGTAAGACCATGAGTGGTCACACTAGTTATGTATATGCTGTGGCTATATCCAGTGATTCAGAGTTCATCGCATCGGGAAGTGGAGATAATACGGTGAGACTATGGGACGTCAAGACAGGTACCTGTAAGACCATGAGTGGTCACACTAGTTATGTATATGCTGTGGCTATATCCAGTGATTCAGAGTTCATCGTATCGGGAAGTTATGATTAGACGGTGAGACTATGGGACGTCAAGACAGGTACCTGTAAGACCATGAGTGGTCACACTAGTTATGTATATGCTGTGGCTATATCCAGTGATTCAGAGTTCATCGCATCGGGAAGTGGAGATAATACGGTGAGACTATGGGACGTCAAGACAGGTACCAGTAAGACCATTAGTGATCACACTAGTCATGTATGATCTGTGGCTATATCCAGTGATTCAGAGTTCATCGTATCGGGAAGTTTAGATTATACGGTGAGACTATGGGACGTCAAGACAGGTACCTGTATGACCATGAGTGGTCACACAGATTATGTATGATCTGTGGCTATATCCAGTGATTCAGAGTTCATCGTATCGGGAAGTGCAGATAATACGGTGAGACTATGGGACGTCAAGACAGGTACCTGTAAGACCATGAGTGGTCACACTAGTTATGTTTCATCTGTGGCTATATCCAGTGATTCAGAGTTCATCGTATCGGGAAGTGGAGATAATACGGTGAGACTATGGGACGTAAGACAGGTACCTGTATGACCATGAGTGGTCACACAGATTATGTATGATCTGTGGCTATATCCAGTGATTCAGAGTTCATCGTATCGGGAAGTGTAGATTATACGGTGAGACTATGGGACGTCAAGACAGGTACCTGTAAGACCATGAGTGGTCACACAGATTATGTATGATCTGTAGCTGTATCCAGTGATTCAGAGTTCATCGTATCGGGAAGTGTAGATTAGACGGTGAGACTATGGGACGTCAAGATAGGTACCTGTAAGACCATGAGTGGTCACACAGATTATGTATGATCTGTGGCTATATCCAGTGATTCAGAGTTCATCGTATCGGGAAGTGTAGATTAGACGGTGAGACTATGGGACGTCAAGACAGGTACCTGTAAGACCATGAGTGGTCACACTAATTCTGTATGATCTGTGGCTATATCCAGTGATTCAGAGTTCATCGTATCGGGAAGTGCAGATAATACGGTGAGACTATGGGACGTAAGACAGGTACCTGTATGACCATGAGTGGTCACACAGATTATGTATGATCTGTGGCTATATCCAGTGATTCAGAGTTCATCGTATCGGGAAGTGGAGATAATACGGTGAGACTATGGGACGTAAGACAGGTACCTGTATGACCATGAGTGGTCACACAGATTATGTATGATCTGTGGCTATATCCAGTGATTCAGAGTTCATCGTATCGGGAAGTGTAGATTATACGGTGAGACTATGGGACGTCAAGACAGGTACCTGTAAGACCATGAGTGGTCACACTAGTTATGTATCATCTGTGGCTATATCCAGTGATTCAGAGTTTATTGTATCGGGAAGTTATGATTAGACGGTGAGACTATGGGACGTCAAGACAGGTACCTGTAAGACCATGAGTGGTCACACTAATTCTGTATGATCTGTGGCTATATCCAGTGATTCAGAGTTCATCGTATCGGGAAGTGCAGATAATACGGTGAGACTATTGGACGTCAAGACAGGTACCTGTAAGACCATGAGTGGTCACACAGATTGAGTATGATCTGTGGCTATATCCAGTGATTCAGAGTTCATCGTATCGGGAAGTGTAGATTATACGGTGAGGACTATGGGACGTCAAGACAGGTACCTGTAAGACCATGAGTGGTCACACTAATTCTGTATTATCCGTGGCTATATCCAGTGATTCAGAGTTCATCGTATCGGGAAGTGCAGATAATACGGTGAGACTATTGGACGTCAAGACAGGTACCTGTAAGACCATGAGTGGTCACACAGATTGAGTATTATCTGTGGCTATATCCAGTGATTCAGAGTTCATCGTATCGGGAAGTGCAGATAATACGGTGAGACTATTGGACGTCAAGACAGGTACCTGTAAGACCATGAGTGGTCACACAGATTGAGTATTATCTGTGGCTATATCCAGTGATTCAGAGTTCATCGTATCGGGAAGTGTAGATTATACGGTGAGACTATGGGACGTCAAGACAGGTACCTGTAAGACCATGAGTGGTCACACAGATTATGTATGATCTGTGGCTATATCCAGTGATTCAGAGTTCATCGTATCGGGAAGTGCAGATAATACGGTGAGACTATTGGACGTCAAGACAGGTACCTGTAAGACCATGAGTGGTCACACAGATTGAGTATTATCTGTGGCTATATCCAGTGATTCAGAGTTCATCGTATCGGGAAGTGCAGATAATACGGTGAGACTATGGGACGTAAGACAGGTACCTGTAAGACCATGAGTGGTCACACAGATTGAGTATTATCTGTGGCTATATCCAGTGATTCAGAGTTCATCGTATCGGGAAGTGCAGATAATACGGTGAGACTATTGGACGTCAAGACAGGTACCTGTAAGACCATGAGTGGTCACACAGATTATGTATGATCTGTGGCTATATCCAGTGATTCAGAGTTCATCGTATCGGGAAGTGGAGATAATACGGTGAGACTATGGGACGTCAAGACAGGTACCTGTAAGACCATGAGTGGTCACACTAGTTATGTATGATCTGTGGCTATATCCAGTGATTCAGAGTTCATCGTATCGGGAAGTGGAGATAATACGGTGAGACTATGGGACGTAAGACAGGTACCTGTATGACCATGAGTGGTCACACAGATTATGTATGATCTGTGGCTATATCCAGTGATTCAGAGTTCATCGTATCGGGAAGTGTAGATTAGACGGTGAGACTATGGGACGTCAAGATAGGTACCTGTAAGACCATGAGTGGTCACACAGATTATGTATGATCTGTGGCTATATCCAGTGATTCAGAGTTCATCGTATCGGGAAGTGGAGATAATACGGTGAGACTATGGGACGTCAAGACAGGTACCTGTAAGACCATGAGTGGTCACACTAGTTATGTATGATCTGTGGCTATATCCAGTGATTCAGAGTTCATCGTATCGGGAAGTGGAGATAATACGGTGAGACTATGGGACGTAAGACAGGTACCTGTATGACCATGAGTGGTCACACAGATTATGTATGATCTGTGGCTATATCCAGTGATTCAGAGTTCATCGTATCGGGAAGTTAAGATTATACGGTGAGACTATGGGACGTCAAGATAGGTACCTGTAAGACCATGAGTGGTCACACTAATTCTGTATGATCTGTGGCTATATCCAGTGATTCAGAGTTCATCGTATCGGGAAGTGCAGATAATACGGTGAGACTATTGGACGTCAAGACAGGTACCTGTAAGACCATGAGTGGTCACACAGATTGAGTATTATCTGTGGCTATATCCAGTGATTCAGAGTTCATCGTATCGGGAAGTGTAGATTATACGGTGAGACTATGGGACGTCAAGACAGGTACCTGTAAGACCATGAGTGGTCACACTAATTCTGTATGATCTGTGGCTATATCCAGTGATTCAGAGTTCATCGTATCGGGAAGTGCAGATAATACGGTGAGACTATTGGACGTCAAGACAGGTACCTGTAAGACCATGAGTGGTCACACAGATTGAGTATTATCTGTGGCTATATCCAGTGATTCAGAGTTCATCGTATCGGGAAGTGCAGATAATACGGTGAGACTATTGGACGTCAAGACAGGTACCTGTAAGACCATGAGTGGTCACACAGATTGAGTATTATCTGTGGCTATATCCAGTGATTCAGAGTTCATCGTATCGGGAAGTGGAGATAATACGGTGAGACTATGGGACGTAAGACAGGTACCTGTATGACCATGAGTGGTCACACAGATTATGTATGATCTGTGGCTATATACAGTGATTCAGAGTTCATCGTATCGTGAAGTTATGATTAGACGGTGAGACTATGGGACGTCAAGATAGGTACCTGTAAGACCATGAGTGGTCACACTAATTCTGTATGATCTGTGGCTATATCCAGTGATTCAGAGTTCATCGTATCGGGAAGTGCAGATAATACGGTGAGACTATTGGACGTCAAGACAGGTACCTGTAAGACCATGAGTGGTCACACAGATTGAGTATTATCTGTGGCTATATCCAGTGATTCAGAGTTCATCGTATCGGGAAGTGCAGATAATACGGTGAGACTATTGGACGTCAAGACAGGTAGCTGTAAGACCATGAGTGGTCACACTGATTCTGTATGATCTGTGGCTATATCCAGTGATTCAGAGTTCATCGTATCGGGAAGTTAAGATTATACGGTGAGACTATGGGACGTCAAGACAGGTACCTGTAAGACCATGAGTGGTCACACTTATTCTGTATGATCTGTGGCTATATCCAGTGATTCAGAGTTCATCGTATCGGGAAGTGCAGATTAGACGGTAAGACTATGGGACGTCAAGACAGGTACCTGTAAGACCATGAGTGGTCACACTAGTTATGTATATGCTGTGGCTATATCCAGTGATTCAGAGTTCATCGTATCGGGAAGTGTAGATTATACGGTGAGACTATGGGACGTCAAGACAGGTACCTGTAAGACCATGAGTGGTCACACTAATTCTGTATGATCTGTGGCTATATCCAGTGATTCAGAGTTCATCGTATCGGGAAGTGGAGATAATACGGTGAGACTATTGGACGTCAAGACAGGTACCTGTAAGACCATGAGTGATCACACTAGTTATGTATGATCTGTTGCTATATCCAGTGATACAGAGTTCATCGTATCGGGAAGTGCAGATAATACGGTGAGACTATGACACGTCAAGACAGGTACCTGTAAGACCATGAGTGGTCACACAGATTGAGTATTATCTGTGGCTATATCCAGTGATTCAGAGTTCATCGTATCGGGAAGTTGAGATAATACGGTGAGACTATTGGACGTCAAGATTGGTACCTGTAAGACCATGAGTGATCACACTAGTTATGTTTCATCTGTGGCTATATCCAGTGATTCAGAGTTCATCGTATCGGGAAGTTGAGATAATACGGTGAGACTATTGGACGTCAAGACAGGTACCTGTAAGACCATGAGTGGTCACACTAGTTATGTTTCATCTGTGGCTATATCCAGTGATTCAGAGTTCATCGTATCGGGAAGTGGAGATAATACGGTGAGACTATTGGACGTCAAGACAGGTACCTGTAAGACCATGAGTGGTCACACTGATTATGTTTCATCTGTGGCTATATCCAGTGATTCAGAGTTCATCGTATCGGGAAGTGGAGATAATACGGTGAGACTATTGGACGTCAAGACAGGTACCTGTAAGACCATGAGTGGTCACACAGATTGAGTATTATCTGTGGCTATATCCAGTGATACAGAGTTCATCGTATCGGGAAGTGCAGATAATACGGTGAGACTATGGGACGTCAAGACAGGTACCTGTAAGACCATGAGTGGTCACACTTATTCTGTATGATCTGTGGCTATATCCAGTGATTCAGAGTTCATCGTATCGGGAAGTGCAGATTAGACGGTAAGACTATGGGACGTCAAGACAGGTACCTGTAAGACCATGAGTGGTCACACTAGTTATGTATATGCTGTGGCTATATCCAGTGATTCAGAGTTCATCGTATCGGGAAGTTATGATTAGACGGTGAGACTATGGGACGTCAAGACAGGTACCTGTAAGACCATGAGTGGTCACACGAATTATGTATATGCTGTGGCTATATCCAGTGATTCAGAGTTCATCGTATCGGGAAGTTATGATAAGACGGTGAGACTATGGGACGTCAAGACAGGTACCTGTAAGACCATGAGTGGTCACACTAGTTATGTTTCATCTGTGGCTATATCCAGTGATACAGAGTTCATCGTATCGGGAAGCTCAGATAATACGGTGAGACTATGACACGTCAAGACATGTACCTGTAAGACCATGAGTGGTCACACAGATTGAGCATTATCTGTGGCTATATCCAGTGATTCAGAGTTCATCGTATCGGGAAGTGGAGATAATACGGTGAGACTATGGGACGTCAAGACAGGTACCTGTAAGACCATGAGTGGTCACACTAGTTATGTATGATCTGTGTCTATATCCAATGATGCAGAGTTCATCGTATCGGGAAGTGTAGATTATACGGTGAGACTATGGGACGTCAAGACAGGTACCTGTAAGACCATGAGTGGTCACACAGATTGAGTATTATCTGTGGCTATATCCAGTGATTCAGAGTTCATCGTATCGGGAAGTGCAGATAATACGGTGAGACTATGGGACGTCAAGACAGGTACCTGTAAGACCATGAGTGGTCACACTAGTTATGTATATGCTGTGGCTATATCCAGTGATTCAGAGTTCATCGCATCGGGAAGTTATGATTAGACGGTGAGACTATGGGACGTCAAGACAGGTACCAGTAAGACCATTAGTGATCACACTAGTCATGTATGATCTGTGGCTATATCCAGTGATTCAGAGTTCATCGTATCGGGAAGTTTAGATTATACGGTGAGACTATGGGACGTCAAGACAGGTACCAGTAAGACCATTAGTGATCACACTAGTTATGTATCATCTGTGGCTATATCCAGTGATTCAGAGTTCATCGTATCGGGAAGTGGAGATAATACGGTGAGACTATGGGACGTCAAGACAGGTACCTGTAAGACCATGAGTGGTCACACTAGTTATGTTTCATCTGTGGCTATATCCAGTGATTCAGAGTTCATCGTATCGGGAAGTGGAGATAATACGGTGAGACTATGGGACGTAAGACAGGTACCTGTATGACCATGAGTGGTCACACAGATTATGTATGATCTGTGGCTATATCCAGTGATTCAGAGTTCATCGTATCGGGAAGTGTAGATTATACGGTGAGACTATGGGACGTCAAGATAGGTACCTGTAAGACCATGAGTGGTCACACTAATTCTGTATGATCTGTGGCTATATCCAGTGATTCAGAGTTCATCGTATCGGGAAGTGCAGATAATACGGTGAGACTATTGGACGTCAAGACAGGTACCTGTAAGACCATGAGTGGTCACACAGATTGAGTATTATCTGTGGCTATATCCAGTGATTCAGAGTTCATCGTATCGGGAAGTGTAGATTATACGGTGAGACTATGGGACGTCAAGACAGGTACCAGTAAGACCATTAGTGATCACACTATTCATGTATGATCTGTGGCTATATCCAGTGATTCAGAGTTCATCGTATCGGGAAGTGTAGATTATACGGTGAGACTATGGGACGTCAAGACAGGTACCTGTAAGACCATGAGTGGTCACACAGATTGAGCATTATCTGTGGCTATATCCAATGATTCAGAGTTCATCGTATCGGGAAGTGTAGATTATACGGTGAGACTATGGGACGTCAAGACAGATACCTGTAAGACCATTAGTAATCACACTAGTCATGTATGATCTGTGTCTATATCCAATGATGCAGAGTTCATCGTATCGGGAAGTGTAGATTATACGGTGAGACTATGGGACGTCAAGACAGGTACCTGTAAGACCATGAGTGGTCACACTAGTTATGTTTCATCTGTGGCTATATCCAGTGATTCAGAGTTCATCGTATCGGGAAGTGTAGATTAGACGGTGAGACTATGGGACGTCAAGACAGGTACCTGTAAGACCATGAGTGGTCACACTAGTTATGTATCATCTGTGGCTATATCCAGTGATTCAGAGTTCATCGTATCGGGAAGTTATGATTATACGGTGAGACTATGGGACGTCAAGACAGGTACCTGTAAGACCATGAGTGGTCACACTTATTCTGTATGATCTGTGGCTATATCCAGTGATTCAGAGTTCATCGTATCGGGAAGTGTAGATTATACGGTGAGACTATGGGACGTCAAGACAGATACCTGTAAGACCATTAGTAATCACACTAGTCATGTATGATCTGTGTCTATATCCAATGATTCAGAGTTCATCGTATCGGGAAGTGTAGATTAGACGGTGAGACTATGGGACGTCAAGACAGATACCTGTAAGACCATTAGTAATCACACTAGTCATGTATGATCTGTGTCTATATCCAATGATGCAGAGTTCATCGTATCGGGAAGTGTAGATTATACGGTGAGACTATGGGACGTCAAGACAGGTAGCTGTAAGACCATGAGTGGTCACACTAGTTATGTTTCATCTGTGGCTATATCCAGTGATTCAGAGTTCATCGTATCGGGAAGTAGAGATAAGACGGTGAGACTATGGGACGTCAAGACAGGTACCTGTATGACCATGAGTGGTCACACTGATTATGTATGATCTGTGGCTATATCCAGTGATTCAGAGTTCATCGTATCGGGAAGTGTAGATTATACGGTGAGACTATGGGACGTCAAGACAGGTACCTGTAAGACCATGAGTGGTCACACAGATTATGTATGATCTGTGGCTGTATCCAGTGATTCAGAGTTCATCGTATCGGGAAGTTATGATTAGACGGTGAGACTATGGGACGTCAAGATAGGTACCTGTAAGACCATGAGTGGTCACACTAATTCTGTATGATCTGTGGCTATATCCAGTGATTCAGAGTTCATCGTATCGGGAAGTGCAGATAATACGGTGAGACTATTGGACGTCAAGACAGGTACCTGTAAGACCATGAGTGGTCACACAGATTGAGTATTATCTGTGGCTATATCCAGTGATTCAGAGTTCATCGTATCGGGAAGTGCAGATAATACGGTGAGACTATTGGACGTCAAGACAGGTAGCTGTAAGACCATGAGTGGTCACACTGATTCTGTATGATCTGTGGCTATATCCAGTGATTCAGAGTTCATCGTATCGGGAAGTTAAGATTATACGGTGAGACTATGGGACGTCAAGACAGGTACCTGTAAGACCATGAGTGGTCACACTTATTCTGTATGATCTGTGGCTATATCCAGTGATTCAGAGTTCATCGTATCGGGAAGTGCAGATAATACGGTGAGACTATGGGACGTCAAGACAGGTACCTGTAAGACCATGAGTGGTCACACTATTCATGTATGATCTGTGGCTATATCCAGTGATTCAGAGTTCATCGTATCGGGAAGTGTAGATTAGACGGTGAGACTATTGGACGTCAAGACAGGTACCTGTAAGACCATGAGTGGTCACACTAGTTATGTATGATCTGTGTCTATATCCAATGATGCAGAGTTCATCGTATCGGGAAGTGTAGATTATACGGTGAGACTATGGGACGTCAAGACAGGTACCTGTAAGACCATGAGTGGTCACACTAGTTATGTTTCATCTGTGGCTATATCCAGTGATACAGAGTTCATCGTATCGGGAAGCTCAGATAATACGGTGAGACTATTGGACGTCAAGACAGGTACCTGTAAGACCATGAGTGGTCACACAGATTGAGTATTATCTGTGGCTATATCCAGTGATTCAGAGTTCATCGTATCGGGAAGTGGAGATAATACGGTGAGACTATGGGACGTCAAGACAGGTACCTGTAAGACCATGAGTGGTCACACTAGTTATGTATGATCTGTTGCTATATCCAGTGATTCAGAGTTCATCGTATCGGGAAGTGGAGATAATACGGTGAGACTATTGGACGTCAAGACAGGTACCTGTAAGACCATGAGTGGTCACACTAGTTATGTATGATCTGTGGCTATATCCAGTGATTCAGAGTTCATCGTATCGGGAAGTGGAGATAATACGGTGAGACTATGGGACGTCAAGACAGGTACCTGTAAGACCATGAGTGGTCACACTAGTTATGTATATGCTGTGGCTATATCCAGTGATTCAGAGTTCATCGTATCGGGAAGTTATGATTAGACGGTGAGACTATGGGACGTCAAGACAGGTAGCTGTAAGACCATGAGTGGTCACACTAGTGTTGTATATGCTGTGTCTATATCCAGTGATTCAGAGTTCATCGTATCGGGAAGTTAAGATTATACGGTGAGACTATGGGACGTCAAGACAGGTACCTGTAAGACCATGAGTGGTCACACTAGTTATGTATATGCTGTGGCTATATCCAGTGATTCAGAGTTCATCGTATCGGGAAGTTATGATTAGACGGTGAGACTATGGGACGTCAAGACAGGTAGCTGTAAGACCATGAGTGGTCACACTGATTCTGTATGATCTGTGGCTATATCCAGTGATTCAGAGTTCATCGTATCGGGAAGTTAAGATTAGACGGTGAGACTATGGGACGTCAAGACAGGTACCTGTAAGACCATGAGTGGTCACACTAGTTATGTTTCATCTGTGGCTATATCCAGTGATTCAGAGTTCATCGTATCGGGAAGTGCAGATTAGACGGTAAGACTATGGGACGTCAAGACAGGTACCTGTAAGACCATGAGTGGTCACACAGATTGAGTATTATCTGTGGCTATATCCAGTGATTCAGAGTTCATCGTATCGGAAGTTAAGATTATACGGTGAGACTATGGGACGTCAAGACAGGTACCTGTAAGACCATGAGTGGTCACACGAATTATGTATATGCTGTGGCTATATCCAGTGATTCAGAGTTCATCGTATCGGAAGTGTAGATTATACGGTGAGACTATGGGACGTCAAGACAGGTAGCTGTAAGACCATGAGTGGTCACACGAATTATGTATATGCTGTGGCTATATCCAGTGATTCAGAGTTCATCGTATCGGGAAGTTATGATTAGACGGTGAGACTATGGGACGTCAAGACAGGTACCTGTAAGACCATGAGTGGTCACACTAGTTATGTTTCATCTGTGGCTATATCCAGTGATTCAGAGTTCATCGTATCGGGAAGTGGAGATAATACGGTGAGACTATGGGACGTCAAGACAGGTACCTGTATGACCATGAGTGGTCACACAGATTATGTATGATCTGTGGCTATATCCAGTGATTCAGAGTTCATCGTATCGGGAAGTGTAGATTATACGGTGAGACTATGGGACGTCAAGACAGGTACCTGTAAGACCATGAGTGGTCACACAGATTATGTATGATCTGTGGCTGTATCCAGTGATTCAGAGTTCATCGTATCGGGAAGTTATGATTAGACGGTGAGACTATGGGACGTCAAGATAGGTACCTGTAAGACCATGAGTGGTCACACTAATTCTGTATGATCTGTGGCTATATCCAGTGATTCAGAGTTCATCGTATCGGGAAGTGCAGATAATACGGTGAGACTATTGGACGTCAAGACAGGTACCTGTAAGACCATGAGTGGTCACACAGATTGAGTATTATCTGTGGCTATATCCAGTGATTCAGAGTTCATCGTATCGGGAAGTGCAGATAATACGGTGAGACTATTGGACGTCAAGACAGGTAGCTGTAAGACCATGAGTGGTCACACTGATTCTGTATGATCTGTGGCTATATCCAGTGATTCAGAGTTCATCGTATCGGGAAGTTAAGATTATACGGTGAGACTATGGGACGTCAAGACAGGTACCTGTAAGACCATGAGTGGTCACACTTATTCTGTATGATCTGTGGCTATATCCAGTGATTCAGAGTTCATCGTATCGGGAAGTGCAGATTAGACGGTAAGACTATGGGACGTCAAGACAGGTACCTGTAAGACCATGAGTGGTCACACTAGTTATGTATATGCTGTGGCTATATCCAGTGATTCAGAGTTCATCGTATCGGAAGTGTAGATTATACGGTGAGACTATGGGACGTCAAGACAGGTACCTGTAAGACCATGAGTGGTCACACTAGTAATGTATGATCTGTGGCTATATCCAGTGATTCAGAGTTCATCGTATCGGGAAGTGTAGATTATACGGTGAGACTATGGGACGTCAAGACAGGTACCTGTAAGACCATGAGTGGTCACACAGATTATGTATGATCTGTGGCTGTATCCAGTGATTCAGAGTTCATCGTATCGGGAAGTGTAGATTAGACGGTGAGACTATGGGACGTCAAGATAGGTACCTGTAAGACCATGAGTGGTCACACTAATTATGTATATGCTGTGGCTATATCCAGTGATTCAGAGTTCATCGTATCGGGAAGTGCAGATAATACGGTGAGACTATTGGACGTCAAGACAGGTACCTGTAAGACCATGAGTGGTCACACAAATTATGTATATGCTGTGGCTATATCCAGTGATTCAGAGTTCATCGTATCGGGAAGTGCAGATAATACGGTGAGACTATGGGACGTCAAGACAGGTACCTGTAAGACCATGAGTGGTCACACAAATTATGTATATGCTGTGGCTATATCCAGTGATTCAGAGTTCATCGTATCGGAAGTAGAGATAAAACGGTGAGACTATGGGACGTCAAGACAGGTACCTGTAAGACCATGAGTGGTCACACTAGTTATGTATGATCTGTGGCTATATACAGTGATTCAGAGTTCATCGTATCGGGAAGTAGAGATAAAACAGTGAGACTATGGGACGTCAAGACTGGTAGCTGTAAGACCATGAGTGGTCACACTGATTCTGTATGATCTGTGGCTATATCCAGTGATTCAGAGTTCATCGTATCGGGAAGTGGAGATAATACGGTGAGACTATTGGACGTCAAGACAGGTACCTGTAAGACCATGAGTGGTCACACAGATTGAGTATTATCTGTGGCTATATCCAGTGATTCAGAGTTCATCGTATCGGGAAGTGGAGATAATACGGTGAGACTATGGGACGTCAAGACAGGTACCTGTAAGACCATGAGTGGTCACACTAGTTATGTATATGCTGTGGATATATCCAGTGATTCAGAGTTCATCGTATCGGGAAGTGGAGATAATACGGTGAGACTATTGGACGTCAAGACAGGTACCTGTAAGACCATGAGTGGTCACACTAGTTATGTATTATCTGTGGCTATATCCAGTGATTCAGAGTTCATCGTATCGGGAAGTGCAGATAATACGGTGAGACTATGGGACGTCAAGACAGGTACCTGTAAGACCATGAGTGGTCACACTATTCATGTATGATCTGTGGCTATATCCAGTGATTCAGAGTTCATCGTATCGGGAAGTGTAGATTAGACGGTGAGACTATTGGACGTCAAGACAGGTACCTGTAAGACCATGAGTGGTCACACTGATTATGTTTCATCTGTGGCTATATCCAGTGATTCAGAGTTCATCGTATCGGGAAGTGGAGATAATACGGTGAGACTATTGGACGTCAAGACAGGTACCTGTAAGACCATGAGTGGTCACACAGATTGAGTATTATCTGTGGCTATATCCAGTGATACAGAGTTCATCGTATCGGGAAGTGCAGATAATACGGTGAGACTATGGGACGTCAAGACAGGTACCTGTAAGACCATGAGTGGTCACACTATTCATGTATGATCTGTGGCTATATCCAGTGATTCAGAGTTCATCGTATCGGGAAGTGCAGATTAGACGGTAAGACTATGGGACGTCAAGACAGGTACCTGTAAGACCATGAGTGGTCACACTAGTTATGTATGATCTGTGTCTATATCCAATGATGCAGAGTTCATCGTATCGGGAAGTGTAGATTATACGGTGAGACTATGGGACGTCAAGACAGGTACCTGTAAGACCATGAGTGGTCACACTAGTTATGTATGATCTGTGTCTATATCCAATGATGCAGAGTTCATCGTATCGGGAAGTGGAGATAATACGGTGAGACTATGGGACGTCAAGACAGGTACCTGTAAGACCATGAGTGGTCACACTATTCATGTATGATCTGTGGCTATATCCAGTGATTCAGAGTTCATCGTATCGGGAAGTGTAGATTAGACGGTGAGACTATTGGACGTCAAGACAGGTACCTGTAAGACCATGAGTGGTCACACTAGTTATGTATGATCTGTGTCTATATCCAATGATGCAGAGTTCATCGTATCGGGAAGTGTAGATTATACGGTGAGACTATGGGACGTCAAGACAGGTACCTGTAAGACCATGAGTGGTCACACTTAATCTGTATTATCTGTGGCTATATCCAGTGATTCAGAGTTCATCGTATCGGGAAGTTATGATTAGACGGTGAGACTATGGGACGTCAAGACAGGTACCTGTAAGACCATGAGTGGTCACACTAGTTATGTATATGCTGTGGCTATATCCAGTGATTCAGAGTTCATCGCATCGGGAAGTTATGATTAGACGGTGAGACTATGGGACGTCAAGACAGGTACCAGTAAGACCATTAGTGATCACACTAGTCATGTATGATCTGTGGCTATATCCAGTGATTCAGAGTTCATCGTATCGGGAAGTTATGATTATACGGTGAGACTATGGGACGTCAAGACAGGTACCAGTAAGACCATTAGTGATCACACTAGTAATGTATGATCTGTGGCTATATCCAGTGATTCAGAGTTCATCGTATCGGGAAGTGTAGATTATACGGTGAGACTATGGGACGTCAAGACAGGTACCAGTAAGACCATGAGTGGTCACACTAGTGTTGTATATGCTGTGTCTATATCCAGTGATTCAGAGCTCATCGTATCGGGAAGTGTAGATTATACGGTGAGACTATGGGACGTCAAGACAGGTACCAGTAAGACCATTAGTGATTACACTTGCTTTGTATATGCTTTGGCTATATCCAGTGATTCAGAGTTCATCGTATCGGGAAGTGTAGATTATACGGTGAGACTATGGGACGTCAAGACAGGTACCAGTAAGACCATTAGTGATTACACTTGCTTTGTATATGCTTTGGCTATATCCAGTGATTCAGAGTTCATCGTATCGGGAAGTGTAGATTATACGGTGAGACTATGGGACGTCAAGACAGGTACCAGTAAGACCATTAGTGATCACACTTTCTTTGTATATGCTGTGTCTATATCCAGTGATTCAGAGTTCATCGTATCGGGAAGTTATGATTATACGGTGAGACTATGGGACGTCAAGACAGGTACCTGTAAGACCATTAGTAATCACACTAGTCATGTATGATCTGTGTCTATATCCAATGATGCAGAGTTCATCGTATCGGGAAGTGCAGATTAGACGGTAAGACTATGGGACGTCAAGACAGGTACCTGTAAGACCATGAGTGGTCACACTAGTTATGTTTCATCTGTGGCTATATCCAGTGATTCAGAGTTCATCGCATCGGGAAGTTATGATTAGACGGTGAGACTATGGGACGTCAAGACAGGTACCAGTAAGACCATTAGTGATCACACTAGTCATGTATGATCTGTGGCTATATCCAGTGATTCAGAGTTCATCGTATCGGGAAGTTTAGATTATACGGTGAGACTATGGGACGTCAAGACAGGTACCAGTAAGACCATTAGTGATCACACTAGTAATGTATGATCTGTGGCTATATCCAGTGATTCAGAGTTCATCGTATCGGGAAGTTATGATTATACGGTGAGACTATGGGACGTCAAGACAGGTACCAGTAAGACCATGAGTGGTCACACTAGTGTTGTATATGCTGTGTCTATATCCAGTGATTCAGAGCTCATCGTATCGGGAAGTGTAGATTATACGGTGAGACTATTGGACGTCAAGACAGGTACCAGTAAGACCATTAGTGATTACACTTGCTTTGTATATGCTTTGGCTATATCCAGTGATTCAGAGTTCATCGTATCGGGAAGTGTAGATTATACGGTGAGACTATGGGACGTCAAGACAGGTACCAGTAAGACCATTAGTGATTACACTTGCTTTGTATATGCTTTGGCTATATCCAGTGATTCAGAGTTCATCGTATCGGGAAGTGTAGATTATACGGTGAGACTATGGGACGTCAAGACAGGTACCAGTAAGACCATTAGTGATCACACTTTCTTTGTATATGCTGTGTCTATATCCAGTGATTCAGAGTTCATCGTATCGGGAAGTTATGATTATACGGTGAGACTATGGGACGTCAAGACAGGTACCTGTAAGACCATGAGTGGTCACACTTATTCTGTATGATCTGTGGCTATATCCAGTGATTCAGAGTTCATCGTATCGGGAAGTGCAGATTAGACGGTAAGACTATGGGACGTCAAGACAGGTACCAGTAAGACCATGAGTGGTCACACTAGTTATGTATCATCTGTGGCTATATCCAGTGATTCAGAGTTCATCGTATCGGGAAGTTATGATTATACGGTGAGACTATGGGACGTCAAGACAGGTACCTGTAAGACCATGAGTGGTCACACTTATTCTGTATGATCTGTGGCTATATCCAGTGATTCAGAGTTCATCGTATCGGGAAGTGTAGATTATACGGTGAGACTATGGGACGTCAAGACAGATACCTGTAAGACCATTAGTAATCACACTAGTCATGTATGATCTGTGTCTATATCCAATGATTCAGAGTTCATCGTATCGGGAAGTGTAGATTAGACGGTGAGACTATGGGACGTCAAGACAGATACCTGTAAGACCATTAGTAATCACACTAGTCATGTATGATCTGTGTCTATATCCAATGATGCAGAGTTCATCGTATCGGGAAGTGTAGATTATACGGTGAGACTATGGGACGTCAAGACAGGTAGCTGTAAGACCATGAGTGGTCACACTAGTTATGTTTCATCTGTGGCTATATCCAGTGATTCAGAGTTCATCGTATCGGGAAGTAGAGATAAGACGGTGAGACTATGGGACGTCAAGACAGGTACCTGTATGACCATGAGTGGTCACACTGATTATGTATGATCTGTGGCTATATCCAGTGATTCAGAGTTCATCGTATCGGGAAGTGTAGATTATACGGTGAGACTATGGGACGTCAAGACAGGTACCTGTAAGACCATGAGTGGTCACACAGATTATGTATGATCTGTGGCTGTATCCAGTGATTCAGAGTTCATCGTATCGGGAAGTTATGATTAGACGGTGAGACTATGGGACGTCAAGATAGGTACCTGTAAGACCATGAGTGGTCACACTAATTCTGTATGATCTGTGGCTATATCCAGTGATTCAGAGTTCATCGTATCGGGAAGTGCAGATAATACGGTGAGACTATTGGACGTCAAGACAGGTACCAGTAAGACCATGAGTGGTCACACTAGTGTTGTATATGCTGTGTCTATATCCAGTGATTCAGAGCTCATCGTATCGTGAAGTGTAGATTATACGGTGAGACTATGGGACGTCAAGACAGGTACCAGTAAGACCATTAGTGATTACACTTGCTTTGTATATGCTTTGGCTATATCCAGTGATTCAGAGTTCATCGTATCGGGAAGTTATGATTATACGGTGAGACTATGGGACGTCAAGACAGGTACCAGTAAGACCATTAGTGATTACACTTGCTTTGTATATGCTTTGGCTATATCCAGTGATTCAGAGTTCATCGTATCGGGAAGTTGAGATAATACGGTGAGACTATTGGACGTCAAGACAGGTACCTGTAAGACCATGAGTGGTCACACTGATTCTGTATTATCTGTGGCTATATCCAGTGATTCAGAGTTCATCGTATCGGGAAGTGCAGATAATACGGTGAGACTATTGGACGTCAAGACAGGTACCTGTAAGACCATGAGTGGTCACACTAGTTATGTTTCATCTGTGGCTATATCCAGTGATTCAGAGTTCATCGTATCGGGAAGTGGAGATATTACGGTGAGACTATGGGACGTCAAGACAGGTACCTGTAAGACCATGAGTGGTCACACAGATTGAGTATTATCTGTGGCTATATCCAGTGATTCAGAGTTCATCGTATCGGGAAGTGCAGATAATACGGTGAGACTATGGGACGTCAAGACAGGTACCTGTAAGACCATGAGTGGTCACACAGATTGAGTATTATCTGTGGCTATATCCAGTGATTCAGAGTTCATCGTATCGGGAAGTTATGATTATACGGTGAGACTATGGGACGTCAAGACAGGTACCTGTAAGACCATGAGTGGTCACACAGATTGAGTATTATCTGTGGCTATATCCAGTGATTCAGAGTTCATCGTATCGGGAAGTGCAGATAATACGGTGAGACTATTGGACGTCAAGACAGGTACCTGTAAGACCATGAGTGGTCACACTAGTTATGTATGATCTGTTGCTATATCCAGTGATACAGAGTTCATCGTATCGGGAAGCTCAGATAATACGGTGAGACTATGACACGTCAAGACAGGTACCTGTAAGACCATGAGTGGTCACACTAGTTATGTATATGCTGTGGCTAAATCCAGTGATTCAGAGTTCATCGCATCGGGAAGTTATGATTAGACGGTGAGACTATGGGACGTCAAGACAGGTACCTGTAAGACCATGAGCGGTCACACAAATTATGTATATGCTGTGGCTAAATCCAGTGATTCAGAGTTCATCGTATCGGGAAGTGCAGATAATACGGTGAGACTATGGGACGTCAAGACAGGTACCTGTAAGACCATGAGTGGTCACACAGATTGAGTATTATCTGTGGCTATATCCAGTGATTCAGAGTTCATCGTATCGGGAAGTGGAGATAATACGGTGAGACTATGGGACGTCAAGACAGGTACCTGTAAGACCATGAGTGGTCACACTAGTTATGTATGATCTGTTGCTATATCCAGTGATTCAGAGTTCATCGTATCGGGAAGTGGAGATAATACGGTGAGACTATGGGACGTCAAGACAGGTACCTGTAAGACCATGAGTGGTCACACTAGTTATGTATGATCTGTGGCTATATCCAGTGATTCAGAGTTCATCGTATCGGGAAGTGTAGATAATACGGTGAGACTATGGGACGTCAAGACAGGTACCTGTAAGACCATGAGTGGTCACACTAGTTATGTATGATCTGTGTCTATATCCAATGATGCAGAGTTCATCGTATCGGGAAGTGGAGATAATACGGTGAGACTATGGGACGTCAAGACAGGTACCTGTAAGACCATGAGTGGTCACACTAGTTATGTATGATCTGTGTCTATATCCAATGATGCAGAGTTCATCGTATCGGGAAGTGTAGATTATACGGTGAGACTATGGGACGTCAAGACAGGTACCTGTAAGACCATGAGTGGTCACACTAGTTATGTATTATCTGTGGCTATATCCAGTGATTCAGAGTTCATCGTATCGGGAAGTGGAGATAATACGGTGAGACTATGGGACGTCAAGACAGGTACCTGTAAGACCATGAGTGGTCACACTATTCATGTATGATCTGTGGCTATATCCAGTGATTCAGAGTTCATCGTATCGGGAAGTGTAGATTAGACGGTGAGACTATTGGACGTCAAGACAGGTACCTGTAAGACCATGAGTGGTCACACTAGTTATGTTTCATCTGTGTCTATATCCAATGATGCAGAGTTCATCGTATCGGGAAGTGTAGATTATACGGTGAGACTATGGGACGTCAAGACAGGTACCTGTAAGACCATGAGTGGTCACACTTAATCTGTATTATCTGTGGCTATATCCAGTGATTCAGAGTTCATCGTATCGGGAAGTTATGATTAGACGGTGAGACTATGGGACGTCAAGACAGGTACCTGTAAGACCATGAGTGGTCACACTAGTTATGTATATGCTGTGGCTATATCCAGTGATTCAGAGTTCATCGCATCGGGAAGTTATGATTAGACGGTGAGACTATGGGACGTCAAGACAGGTACCAGTAAGACCATTAGTGATCACACTAGTCATGTATGATCTGTGGCTATATCCAGTGATTCAGAGTTCATCGTATCGGGAAGTGTAGATTATACGGTGAGACTATGGGACGTCAAGACAGGTACCAGTAAGACCATTAGTGATCACACTAGTAATGTATGATCTGTGGCTATATCCAGTGATTCAGAGTTCATCGTATCGGGAAGTGTAGATTATACGGTGAGACTATGGGACGTCAAGACAGGTACCAGTAAGACCATGAGTGGTCACACTAGTGTTGTATATGCTGTGTCTATATCCAGTGATTCAGAGCTCATCGTATCGGGAAGTGTAGATTATACGGTGAGACTATGGGACGTCAAGACAGGTACCAGTAAGACCATTAGTGATTACACTTGCTTTGTATATGCTTTGGCTATATCCAGTGATTCAGAGTTCATCGTATCGGGAAGTGTAGATTATACGGTGAGACTATGGGACGTCAAGACAGGTACCAGTAAGACCATTAGTGATTACACTTGCTTTGTATATGCTTTGGCTATATCCAGTGATTCAGAGTTCATCGTATCGGGAAGTGTAGATTATACGGTGAGACTATGGGACGTCAAGACAGGTACCAGTAAGACCATTAGTGATCACACTTTCTTTGTATATGCTGTGTCTATATCCAGTGATTCAGAGTTCATCGTATCGGGAAGTTATGATTATACGGTGAGACTATGGGACGTCAAGACAGGTACCTGTAAGACCATGAGTGGTCACACTTATTCTGTATGATCTGTGGCTATATCCAGTGATTCAGAGTTCATCGTATCGGGAAGTGCAGATTAGACGGTAAGACTATGGGACGTCAAGACAGGTACCAGTAAGACCATTAGTGATCACACTATTCATGTATGATCTGTGGCTATATCCAGTGATTCAGAGTTCATCGTATCGGGAAGTGTAGATTATACGGTGAGACTATGGGACGTCAAGACAGGTACCTGTAAGACCATGAGTGGTCACACTAGTAATGTATGATCTGTGGCTATATCCAGTGATTCAGAGTTCATCGTATCGGGAAGTTTAGATTATACGGTGAGACTATGGGACGTCAAGACAGGTACCTGTAAGACCATGAGTGGTCACACTGATTCTGTATGATCTGTGGCTATATCCAGTGATTCAGAGTTCATCGTATCGGGAAGTGTAGATTATACGGTGAGACTATGGGACGTCAAGACAGATACCTGTAAGACCATTAGTAATCACACTAGTCATGTATGATCTGTGTCTATATCCAATGATTCAGAGTTCATCGTATCGGGAAGTGTAGATTATACGGTGAGACTATGGGACGTCAAGACAGATACCTGTAAGACCATTAGTAATCACACTAGTCATGTATGATCTGTGGCTATATCCAGTGATTCAGAGTTCATCGTATCGGGAAGTGCAGATAATACGGTGAGACTATGGGACGTCAAGACAGGTACCTGTAAGACCATGAGTGGTCACACAGATTGAGTATTATCTGTGGCTATATCCAGTGATTCAGAGTTCATCGTATCGGGAAGTGCAGATAATACGGTGAGACTATTGGACGTCAAGACAGGTACCTGTAAGACCATGAGTGGTCACACTTATTCTGTATGATCTGTGGCTATATCCAGTGATTCAGAGTTCATCGTATCGGGAAGTTATGATTATACGGTGAGACTATGGGACGTCAAGACAGGTACCTGTAAGACCATGAGTGGTCACACTAGTTATGTATATGCTGTGGCTATATCCAGTGATTCAGAGTTCATCGTATCGGGAAGTCATGATTATACGGTGAGACTATGGGACGTCAAGACAGGTACCAGTAAGACCATTAGTGATTACACTTGCTTTGTATATGCTTTGGCTATATCCAGTGATTCAGAGTTCATCGTATCGGGAAGTGGAGATAATACGGTGAGACTATGGGACGTCAAGACAGGTACCTGTAAGACCATGAGTGGTCACACAGATTGAGTATTATCTGTGGCTATATCCAGTGATTCAGAGTTCATCGTATCGGGAAGTTATGATTATACGGTGAGACTATGGGACGTCAAGACAGGTACCAGTAAGACCATTAGTGGTCACACTAGTTATGTATGATCTGTGTCTATATCCAATGATGCAGAGTTCATCGTATCGGGAAGTGTAGATTATACGGTGAGACTATGGGACGTCAAGACAGGTACCTGTAAGACCATGAGTGGTCACACTAGTTATGTATATGCTGTGGCTATATCCAGTGATTCAGAGTTCATCGTATCGGGAAGTTATGATTAGACGGTGAGACTATGGGACGTCAAGACAGGTACCTGTAAGACCATGAGTGGTCACACTAGTTATGTATATGCTGTGGCTATATCCAGTGATTCAGAGTTCATCGCATCGGGAAGTTATGATTAGACGGTGAGACTATGGGACGTCAAGACAGGTACCAGTAAGACCATTAGTGATCACACTAGTCATGTATGATCTGTGGCTATATCCAGTGATTCAGAGTTCATCGTATCGGGAAGTTTAGATTATACGGTGAGACTATGGGACGTCAAGACAGGTACCAGTAAGACCATTAGTGATCACACTAGTAATGTATGATCTGTGGCTATATCCAGTGATTCAGAGTTCATCGTATCGGGAAGTGTAGATTATACGGTGAGACTATGGGACGTCAAGACAGGTACCAGTAAGACCATGAGTGGTCACACTAGTGTTGTATATGCTGTGTCTATATCCAGTGATTCAGAGCTCATCGTATCGGGAAGTGTAGATTATACGGTGAGACTATGGGACGTCAAGACAGGTACCAGTAAGACCATTAGTGATTACACTTGCTTTGTATATGCTTTGGCTATATCCAGTGATTCAGAGTTCATCGTATCGGGAAGTTATGATTATACGGTGAGACTATGGGACGTCAAGACAGGTACCAGTAAGACCATTAGTGATTACACTTGCTTTGTATATGCTTTGGCTATATCCAGTGATTCAGAGTTCATCGTATCGGGAAGTGGAGATAAGACGGTGAGACTATGGGACGTCAAGACAGGTACCTGTAAGACCATGAGTGGTCACACTAGTTATGTTTCATCTGTGGCTATATCCAGTGATTCAGAGTTCATCGTATCGGGAAGTTATGATTATACGGTGAGACTATGGGACGTCAAGACAGGTACCTGTAAGACCATGAGTGGTCACACTTATTCTGTATGATCTGTGGCTATATCCAGTGATTCAGAGTTCATCGTATCGGGAAGTTATGATTATACGGTGAGACTATGGGACGTCAAGACAGGTACCTGTAAGACCATGAGCGGTCACACAAATTATGTATCTGCTGTGGCTATATCCAGTGATTCAGAGTTCATCGTATCGGGAAGTGGAGATAATACGGTGAGACTATGGGACGTCAAGACAGGTACCAGTAAGACCATTAGTGATTACACTAGTTATGTATATGCTGTGGCTATATCCAGTGATTCAGAGTTCATCGTATCGGGAAGTTTAGATTATACGGTGAGACTATGGGACGTCAAGACAGGTACCAGTAAGACCATGAGTGGTCACACTGATTCTGTATGATCTGTGGCTATATCCAGTGATTCAGAGTTCATCGTATCGGGAAGTGTAGATTATACGGTGAGACTATGGGACGTCAAGACAGATACCTGTAAGACCATTAGTAATCACACTAGTCATGTATGATCTGTGTCTATATCCAATGATTCAGAGTTCATCGTATCGGGAAGTGTAGATTATACGGTGAGACTATGGGACGTCAAGACAGATACCTGTAAGACCATTAGTAATCACACTAGTCATGTATGATCTGTGTCTATATCCAATGATGCAGAGTTCATCGTATCGGGAAGTGTAGATTATACGGTGAGACTATGGGACGTCAAGACAGGTACCTGTAAGACCATGAGTGGTCACACTGATTCTGTATGATCTGTGGCTATATCCAGTGATTCAGAGTTCATCGTATCGGGAAGTTAAGATTATACGGTGAGACTATGGGACGTCAAGACAGGTACCTGTAAGACCATGAGTGGTCACACGAATTATGTATATGCTGTGGCTATATCCAGTGATTCAGAGTTCATCGTATCGGGAAGTTAAGATTATACGGTGAGACTATTGGACGTCAAGACAGGTACCTGTAAGACCATGAGTGGTCACACTGATTCTGTATGATCTGTGGCTATATCCAGTGATTCAGAGTTCATCGTATCGGAAGTTAAGATTATACGGTGAGACTATTGGACGTCAAGACAGGTACCTGTAAGACCATGAGTGGTCACACTAGTTATGTATATGCTGTGGCTATATCCAGTGATTCAGAGTTCATCGTATCGGGAAGTGCAGATAATACGGTGAGACTATGGGACGTCAAGACAGGTACCTGTAAGACCATGAGTGGTCACACGAATTATGTATCTGCTGTGGCTATATCCAGTGATTCAGAGTTCATCGTATCGGGAAGTTAAGATTATACGGTGAGACTATTGGACGTCAAGACAGATACCTGTAAGACCATTAGTAATCACACTAGTCATGTATGATCTGTGTCTATATCCAATGATTCAGAGTTCATCGTATCGGGAAGTGTAGATTATACGGTGAGACTATGGGACGTCAAGACAGATACCTGTAAGACCATTAGTAATCACACTAGTCATGTATGATCTGTGGCTATATCCAGTGATTCAGAGTTCATCGTATCGGGAAGTGCAGATAATACGGTGAGACTATTGGACGTCAAGACAGGTACCTGTAAGACCATGAGTGGTCACACAGATTGAGTATTATCTGTGGCTATATCCAGTGATTCAGAGTTCATCGTATCGGGAAGTGGAGATTAGACGGTGAGACTATTGGACGTCAAGACAGGTACCTGTAAGACCATGAGTGGTCACACTAGTTATGTATGATCTGTGTCTATATCCAATGATGCAGAGTTCATCGTATCGGGAAGTGGAGATAATACGGTGAGACTATGGGACGTCAAGACAGGTACCAGTAAGACCATTAGTGATCACACTATTCATGTATGATCTGTGGCTATATCCAGTGATTCAGAGTTCATCGTATCGGGAAGTGGAGATAATACGGTGAGACTATGGGACGTCAAGACAGGTACCTGTAAGACCATGAGTGGTCACACAGATTGAGTATGATCTGTGGCTATATCCAGTGATTCAGAGTTCATCGTATCGGGAAGTGCAGATAATACGGTGAGACTATGGGACGTCAAGACAGGTACCTGTAAGACCATGAGTGGTCACACAGATTGAGTATTATCTGTGGCTATATCCAGTGATTCAGAGTTCATCGTATCGGGAAGTGCAGATAATACGGTGAGACTATGACACGTCAAGACAGGTACCTGTAAGACCATGAGTGGTCACACAGATTGAGTATTATCTGTGGCTATATCCAGTGATTCAGAGTTCATCGTATCGGGAAGTGCAGATAATACGGTGAGACTATTGGACGTCAAGACAGGTACCTGTAAGACCATGAGTGGTCACACTAGTTATGTATGATCTGTTGCTATATCCAGTGATACAGAGTTCATCGTATCGGGAAGCTCAGATAATACGGTGAGACTATGACACGTCAAGACAGGTACCTGTAAGACCATGAGTGGTCACACTAGTTATGTATATGCTGTGGCTAAATCCAGTGATTCAGAGTTCATCGTATCGGGAAGTGTAGATTAGACGGTGAGACTATTGGACGTCAAGACAGGTACCTGTAAGACCATGAGCGGTCACACAAATTATGTATATGCTGTGGCTAAATCCAGTGATTCAGAGTTCATCGTATCGGGAAGTGCAGATAATACGGTGAGACTATGGGACGTCAAGACAGGTACCTGTAAGACCATGAGTGGTCACACAGATTGAGTATTATCTGTGGCTATATCCAGTGATTCAGAGTTCATCGTATCGGGAAGTGGAGATAATACGGTGAGACTATGGGACGTCAAGACAGGTACCTGTAAGACCATGAGTGGTCACACTAGTTATGTATGATCTGTTGCTATATCCAGTGATTCAGAGTTCATCGTATCGGGAAGTGGAGATAATACGGTGAGACTATGGGACGTCAAGACAGGTACCTGTAAGACCATGAGTGGTCACACTAGTTATGTATGATCTGTGGCTATATCCAGTGATTCAGAGTTCATCGTATCGGGAAGTGGAGATAATACGGTGAGACTATGGGACGTCAAGACAGGTACCTGTAAGACCATGAGTGGTCACACTAGTTATGTATATGCTGTGGCTATATCCAGTGATTCAGTGTTCATCGTATCGGGAAGTTATGATTAGACGGTGAGACTATGGGACGTCAAGACAGGTACCTGTAAGACCATGAGTGGTCACACGAATTATGTATGATCTGTGGCTATATCCAGTGATTCAGAGTTCATCGTATCGGGAAGTGGAGATAATACGGTGAGACTATTGGACGTCAAGACAGGTACCTGTAAGACCATGAGTGGTCACACTAGTTATGTATTATCTGTGGCTATATCCAGTGATTCAGAGTTCATCGTATCGGGAAGTGGAGATAATACGGTGAGACTATGGGACGTCAAGACAGGTACCTGTAAGACCATGAGTGGTCACACTATTCATGTATGATCTGTGGCTATATCCAGTGATTCAGAGTTCATCGTATCGGGAAGTGTAGATTAGACGGTGAGACTATTGGACGTCAAGACAGGTACCTGTAAGACCATGAGTGGTCACACTAGTTATGTATGATCTGTGTCTATATCCAATGATGCAGAGTTCATCGTATCGGGAAGTGTAGATTATACGGTGAGACTATGGGACGTCAAGACAGGTACCTGTAAGACCATGAGTGGTCACACTAGTTATGTTTCATCTGTGGCTATATCCAGTGATACAGAGTTCATCGTATCGGGAAGCTCAGATAATACGGTGAGACTATGACACGTCAAGACAGGTACCTGTAAGACCATGAGTGGTCACACAGATTGAGTATTATCTGTGGCTATATCCAGTGATTCAGAGTTCATCGTATCGGGAAGTGTAGATTATACGGTGAGACTATGGGACGTCAAGACAGGTACCAGTAAGACCATTAGTGATCACACTAGTAATGTATGATCTGTGGCTATATCCAGTGATTCAGAGTTCATCGTATCGGGAAGTGTAGATTATACGGTGAGACTATGGGACGTCAAGACAGGTACCAGTAAGACCATGAGTGGTCACACTAGTTATGTTTCATCTGTGGCTATATCCAGTGATTCAGAGTTCATCGTATCGGGAAGTGGAGATAATACGGTGAGACTATGGGACGTCAAGACAGGTACCTGTAAGACCATGAGTGGTCACACAGATTGAGTATTATCTGTGGCTATATCCAGTGATTCAGAGTTCATCGTATCGGGAAGTGTAGATTAGACGGTGAGACTATGGGACGTCAAGACAGGTACCTGTAAGACCATGAGTGGTCACACGAATTATGTATGATCTGTGTCTATATCCAATGATGCAGAGTTCATCGTATCGGGAAGTGTAGATTATACGGTGAGACTATGGGACGTCAAGACAGGTACCTGTAAGACCATGAGTGGTCACACTAGTTATGTATATGCTGTGGCTATATCCAGTGATTCAGAGTTCATCGTATCGGGAAGTTATGATTAGACGGTGAGACTATGGGACGTCAAGACAGGTACCTGTAAGACCATGAGTGGTCACACTAGTTATGTTTCATCTGTGGCTATATCCAGTGATTCAGAGTTCATCGTATCGGGAAGTGGAGATAATACGGTGAGACTATGGGACGTCAAGACAGGTACCTGTATGACCATGAGTGGTCACACAGATTATGTATGATCTGTGGCTATATCCAGTGATTCAGAGTTCATCGTATCGGGAAGTGTAGATTATACGGTGAGACTATGGGACGTCAAGACAGGTACCTGTAAGACCATGAGTGGTCACACTAGTTATGTATGATCTGTGGCTATATCCAGTGATTCAGAGTTCATCGTATCGGGAAGTGGAGATAATACGGTGAGACTATGGGACGTCAAGACAGGTACCTGTAAGACCATGAGTGGTCACACAAATTATGTATATGCTGTGGCTATATCCAGTGATTCAGAGTTCATCGTATCGGGAAGTTATGATTATACGGTGAGACTATGGGACGTCAAGACAGGTACCAGTAAGACCATTAGTGATCACACTATTCATGTATGATCTGTGGCTATATCCAGTGATTCAGAGTTCATCGTATCGGGAAGTGTAGATTATACGGTGAGACTATGGGACGTCAAGACAGGTACCTGTAAGACCATGAGTGGTCACACTAGTAATGTATGATCTGTGGCTATATCCAGTGATTCAGAGTTCATCGTATCGGGAAGTTTAGATTATACGGTGAGACTATGGGACGTCAAGATAGGTACCTGTAAGACCATGAGTGGTCACACTAATTCTGTATGATCTGTGGCTGTATCCAGTGATTCAGAGTTCATCGTATCGGGAAGTTATGATTAGACGGTGAGACTATGGGACGTCAAGACAGGTACCTGTAAGACCATGAGTGGTCACACTAATTCTGTATGATCTGTGGCTATATCCAGTGATTCAGAGTTCATCGTATCGGGAAGTGGAGATAATACGGAGAGACTATTGGACGTCAAGACAGGTACCTGTAAGACCATGAGTGGTCACACTAGTTATGTTTCATCTGTGGCTATATCCAGTGATTCAGAGTTCATCGTATCGGGAAGTGGAGATAATACGGTGAGACTATGGGACGTCAAGACAGGTACCTGTATGACCATGAGTGGTCACACAGATTATGTATGATCTGTGGCTATATCCAGTGATTCAGAGTTCATCGTATCGGGAAGTGTAGATTATACGGTGAGACTATGGGACGTCAAGACAGGTACCTGTAAGACCATGAGTGGTCACACTAGTTATGTATCTGCTGTGGCTATATCCAGTGATTCAGAGTTCATCGTATCGGGAAGTGCAGATAATACGGTGAGACTATTGGACGTCAAGACAGGTACCTGTAAGACCATGAGTGGTCACACTAGTTATGTTTCATCTGTGGCTATATCCAGTGATTCAGAGTTCATCGTATCGGGAAGTGGAGATAATACGGTGAGACTATGGGACGTCAAGACAGGTACCTGTAAGACCATGAGTGGTCACACAGATTGAGTATTATCTGTGGCTATATCCAGTGATTCAGAGTTCATCGTATCGGGAAGTGCAGATAATACGGTGAGACTATTGGACGTCAAGACAGGTACCTGTAAGACCATGAGTGGTCACACTAGTTATGTATGATCTGTGGCTATATCCAGTGATTCAGAGTTCATCGTATCGGGAAGTAGAGATAAAACAGTGAGACTATGGGACGTCAAGACTGGTACCTGTAAGACCATGAGTGGTCACACTGATTCTGTATTATCTGTGGCTATATCCAGTGATTCAGAGTTCATCGTATCGGGAAGTGCAGATAATACGGTGAGACTATTGGACGTCAAGACAGGTACCTGTAAGACCATGAGTGGTCACACTAGTTATGTATGATCTGTGGCTATATCCAGTGATTCAGAGTTCATCGTATCGGGAAGTGGAGATTAGACGGTGAGACTATTGGACGTCAAGACAGGTACCTGTAAGACCATGAGTGGTCACACTAGTTATGTATGATCTGTGTCTATATCCAATGATGCAGAGTTCATCGTATCGGGAAGTGGAGATAATACGGTGAGACTATGGGACGTCAAGACAGGTACCAGTAAGACCATGAGTGGTCACACGAATTATGTATATGCTGTGGCTATATCCAGTGATTCAGAGTTCATCGTATCGGGAAGTGGAGATAATACGGTGAGACTATGGGACGTCAAGACAGGTACCTGTAAGACCATGAGTGGTCACACAGATTGAGTATTATCTGTGGCTATATCCAGTGATTCAGAGTTCATCGTATCGGGAAGTGTAGATTATACGGTGAGACTATGGGACGTCAAGACAGGTACCTGTAAGACCATGAGTGGTCACACTAGTTATGTATGATCTGTGGCTATATCCAGTGATTCAGAGTTCATCGTATCGGAAGTTAAGATTATACGGTGAGACTATGGGACGTCAAGACAGGTACCTGTAAGACCATGAGTGGTCACACTAGTTATGTATGATCTGTGGCTATATCCAGTGATTCAGAGTTCATCGTATCGGAAGTTAAGATTATACGGTGAGACTATGGGACGTCAAGACAGGTACCTGTAAGACCATGAGTGGTCACACGAATTATGTATATGCTGTGGCTATATCCAGTGATTCAGAGTTCATCGTATCGGGAAGTGGAGATAATACGGTGAGACTATGGGACGTCAAGACAGGTACCTGTAAGACCATGAGTGGTCACACAGATTGAGTATTATCTGTGGCTATATCCAGTGATTCAGAGTTCATCGTATCGGGAAGTGTAGATTATACGGTGAGACTATGGGACGTCAAGACAGGTACCTGTAAGACCATGAGTGGTCACACTAGTTATGTATGATCTGTGTCTATATCCAATGATGCAGAGTTCATCGTATCGGGAAGTGTAGATTATACGGTGAGACTATGGGACGTCAAGACAGGTACCTGTAAGACCATGAGTGGTCACACTAGTTATGTATATGCTGTGGCTATATCCAGTGATTCAGAGTTCATCGTATCGGGAAGTGGAGATAATACGGTGAGACTATTGGACGTCAAGACAGGTACCTGTAAGACCATGAGTGGTCACACAGATTGAGTATTATCTGTGGCTATATCCAGTGATTCAGAGTTCATCGTATCGGGAAGTGCAGATAATACGGTGAGACTATGGGACGTCAAGACAGGTACCTGTAAGACCATGAGTGGTCACACTAGTTATGTATGATCTGTGGCTATATCCAGTGATTCAGAGTTCATCGTATCGGGAAGTGGAGATAAGACGGTGAGACTATGGGACGTCAAGACAGGTACCTGTAAGACCATGAGTGGTCACACTAGTTATGTTTCATCTGTGGCTATATCCAGTGATTCAGAGTTCATCGTATCGGGAAGTTATGATTATACGGTGAGACTATGGGACGTCAAGACAGGTACCAGTAAGACCATTAGTGATCACACTATTCATGTATGATCTGTGGCTATATCCAGTGATTCAGAGTTCATCGTATCGGGAAGTGTAGATTATACGGTGAGACTATGGGACGTCAAGACAGGTACCTGTAAGACCATGAGTGGTCACACTAGTAATGTATGATCTGTGGCTATATCCAGTGATTCAGAGTTCATCGTATCGGGAAGTTTAGATTATACGGTGAGACTATGGGACGTCAAGACAGGTACCTGTAAGACCATGAGTGGTCACACTAATTCTGTATGATCTGTGGCTGTATCCAGTGATTCAGAGTTCATCGTATCTGGAAGTTATGATTAGACGGTGAGACTATGGGACGTCAAGACAGGTACCTGTAAGACCATGAGTGGTCACACTAATTCTGTATGATCTGTGGCTATATCCAGTGATTCAGAGTTCATCGTATCGGGAAGTGGAGATAATACGGTGAGACTATTGGACGTCAAGACAGGTAGCTGTAAGACCATGAGTGGTCACACTGATTCTGTATGATCTGTGGCTATATCCAGTGATTCAGAGTTCATCGTATCGGGAAGTGTAGATTATACGGTGAGACTATGGGACGTCAAGACAGGTACCTGTAAGACCATGAGTGGTCACACAGATTATGTATGATCTGTGGCTGTATCCAGTGATTCAGAGTTCATCGTATCGTGAAGTTATGATTAGACGGTGAGACTATGGGACGTCAAGATAGGTACCTGTAAGACCATGAGTGGTCACACTAATTCTGTATGATCTGTGGCTATATCCAGTGATTCAGAGTTCATCGTATCGGGAAGTTATGATTAGACGGTGAGACTATGGGACGTCAAGACAGGTACCTGTAAGACCATGAGTGGTCACACAGATTGAGTATTATCTGTGGCTATATCCAGTGATTCAGAGTTCATCGTATCGGGAAGTTAAGATTATACGGTGAGACTATGGGACGTCAAGACAGGTACCTGTAAGACCATGAGTGGTCACACTTATTCTGTATGATCTGTGGCTATATCCAGTGATTCAGAGTTCATCGTATCGGGAAGTGCAGATTAGACGGTAAGACTATGGGACGTCAAGACAGGTACCTGTAAGACCATGAGTGGTCACACTAGTTATGTATATGCTGTGGCTATATCCAGTGATTCAGAGTTCATCGTATCGGAAGTTAAGATTATACGGTGAGACTATGGGACGTCAAGACAGGTACCTGTAAGACCATGAGTGGTCACACTAGTGTTGTATATGCTGTGGCTATATCCAGTGATTCAGAGTTCATCGTATCGGGAAGTGCAGATAATACGGTGAGACTATTGGACGTCAAGATTGGTACCTGTAAGACCATGAGTGATCACACTAGTTATGTTTCATCTGTGGCTATATCCAGTGATTCAGAGTTCATCGTATCGGGAAGTTATGATTATACGGTGAGACTATGGGACGTCAAGACAGGTACCTGTAAGACCATGAGTGGTCACACTAGTTATGTATCATCTGTGGCTATATCCAGTGATTCAGAGTTCATTGTATCGGGAAGTGGAGATAATACGGTGAGACTATGGGACGTCAAGACAGGTACCTGTAAGACCATGAGTGGTCACACTAATGTTGTATATGCTGTCGCTATATCCAGTGATTCAGAGTTCATCGTATCGGGAAGTGCAGATAATACGGTGAGACTATTGGACGTCAAGATTGGTACCTGTAAGACCATGAGTGATCACACTAGTTATGTTTCATCTGTGGCTATATCCAGTGATTCAGAGTTCATCGTATCGGGAAGTTATGATTATACGGTGAGACTATGGGACGTCAAGACAGGTACCTGTAAGACCATGAGTGGTCACACAGATTGAGTATTATCTGTGGCTATATCCAGTGATTCAGAGTTCATCGTATCGGGAAGTGCAGATAATACGGTGAGACTATTGGACGTCAAGATTGGTACCTGTAAGACCATGAGTGATCACACTAGTTATGTTTCATCTGTGGCTATATCCAGTGATTCAGAGTTCATCGTATCGGGAAGTTATGATTATACGGTGAGACTATGGGACGTCAAGACAGGTACCTGTAAGACCATGAGTGGTCACACTAATTAGGTATCTGCTGTGGCTATATCCAGTGATTCAGAGTTCATCGTATCGGGAAGTTATGATTAGACGGTGAGACTATGGGACGTCAAGACAGGTACCTGTAAGACCATGAGTGGTCACACTAGTTATGTATGATCTGTGGCTATATCCAGTGATTCAGAGTTCATCGTATCGGGAAGTGGAGATAAGACGGTGAGACTATGGGACGTCAAGACAGGTACCTGTAAGACCATGAGTGGTCACACTAGTTATGTTTCATCTGTGGCTATATCCAGTGATTCAGAGTTCATCGTATCGGGAAGTGGAGATAATACGGTGAGACTATGGGACGTCAAGACAGGTACCTGTATGACCATGAGTGGTCACACAGATTATGTATGATCTGTGGCTATATCCAGTGATTCAGAGTTCATCGTATCGGGAAGTGTAGATTATACGGTGAGACTATGGGACGTCAAGACAGGTACCTGTAAGACCATGAGTGGTCACACTAGTTATGTATCATCTGTGGCTATATCCAGTGATTCAGAGTTCATTGTATCGGGAAGTGGAGATAATACGGTGAGACTATGGGACGTCAAGACAGGTACCTGTAAGACCATGAGTGGTCACACAGATTATGTATGATCTGTGGCTGTATCCAGTGATTCAGAGTTCATCGTATCGTGAAGTTATGATTAGACGGTGAGACTATGGGACGTCAAGATAGGTACCTGTAAGACCATGAGTGGTCACACTAATTCTGTATGATCTGTGGCTATATCCAGTGATTCAGAGTTCATCGTATCGGGAAGTTATGATTATACGGTGAGACTATGGGACGTCAAGACAGGTACCTGTAAGACCATGAGTGGTCACACTAGTTATGTATCATCTGTGGCTATATCCAGTGATTCAGAGTTCATTGTATCGGGAAGTGGAGATAATACGGTGAGACTATGGGACGTCAAGACAGGTACCTGTAAGACCATGAGTGGTCACACTAGTTATGTATGATCTGTGGCTATATCCAGTGATTCAGAGTTCATCGTATCGGGAAGTGTAGATTATACGGTGAGACTATGGGACGTCAAGACAGGTACCTGTAAGACCATGAGTGGTCACACAGATTATGTATGATCTGTGGCTGTATCCAGTGATTCAGAGTTCATCGTATCGTGAAGTTATGATTAGACGGTGAGACTATGGGACGTCAAGATAGGTACCTGTAAGACCATGAGTGGTCACACTAATTCTGTATGATCTGTGGCTATATCCAGTGATTCAGAGTTCATCGTATCGGGAAGTTATGATTATACGGTGAGACTATGGGACGTCAAGACAGGTACCTGTAAGACCATGAGTGGTCACACTAGTTATGTATCATCTGTGGCTATATCCAGTGATTCAGAGTTCATTGTATCGGGAAGTGGAGATAATACGGTGAGACTATGGGACGTCAAGACAGGTACCTGTAAGACCATGAGTGGTCACACTAGTTATGTATGATCTGTGGCTATATCCAGTGATTCAGAGTTCATCGTATCGGGAAGTGGAGATAAGACGGTGAGACTATGGGACGTCAAGACAGGTACCTGTAAGACCATGAGTGGTCACACTAGTTATGTTTCATCTGTGGCTATATCCAGTGATTCAGAGTTCATCGTATCGGGAAGTTATGATTAGACGGTGAGACTATGGGACGTCAAGACAGGTACCTGTAAGACCATTAGTGATCACACTAGTAATGTATGATCTGTGGCTATATCCAGTGATTCAGAGTTCATCGTATCGGGAAGTTATGATTATACGGTGAGACTATGGGACGTCAAGACAGGTACCTGTAAGACCATGAGTGGTCACACTAGTTATGTATATGCTGTGGCTATATCCAGTGATTCAGAGTTCATCGTATCGGGAAGTTATGATTAGACGGTGAGACTATGGGACGTCAAGACAGGTACCTGTAAGACCATGAGTGGTCACACTAGTTATGTATATGCTGTGGCTATATCCAGTGATTCAGAGTTCATTGTATCGGGAAGTGGAGATAATACGGTGAGACTATGGGACGTCAAGACAGGTACCTGTAAGACCATGAGTGGTCACACTAGTTATGTATGATCTGTGGCTATATCCAGTGATTCAGAGTTCATCGTATCGGGAAGTGTAGATTATACGGTGAGACTATGGGACGTCAAGACAGGTACCTGTAAGACCATGAGTGGTCACACAGATTATGTATGATCTGTGGCTGTATCCAGTGATTCAGAGTTCATCGTATCGTGAAGTTATGATTAGACGGTGAGACTATGGGACGTCAAGATAGGTACCTGTAAGACCATGAGTGGTCACACTAATTCTGTATGATCTGTGGCTATATCCAGTGATTCAGAGTTCATCGTATCGGGAAGTTATGATTATACGGTGAGACTATGGGACGTCAAGACAGGTACCTGTAAGACCATGAGTGGTCACACTAGTTATGTATCATCTGTGGCTATATCCAGTGATTCAGAGTTCATCGTATCGGGAAGTGTAGATTATACGGTGAGACTATGGGACGTCAAGACAGGTACCTGTAAGACCATGAGTGGTCACACTAGTTATGTTTCATCTGTGGCTATATCCAGTGATTCAGAGTTCATCGTATCGGGAAGTTATGATTAGACGGTGAGACTATGGGACGTCAAGACAGGTACCTGTAAGACCATGAGTGGTCACACTAATTCTGTATGATCTGTGGCTATATCCAGTGATTCAGAGTTCATCGTATCGGGAAGTGTAGATTATACGGTGAGACTATGGGACGTCAAGACAGGTACCAGTAAGACCATGAGTGGTCACACTTAATCTGTATATGCTGTGTCTATATCCAGTGATTCAGAGTTCATCGTATCGGGAAGTGCAGATAATACGGTGAGACTATGGGACGTCAAGACAGGTACCTGTAAGACCATGAGTGGTCACACTAGTTATGTTTCATCTGTGGCTATATCCAATGATTCAGAGTTCATCGTATCGGGAAGTGTAGATAATACGGAGAGACTATTGGACGTCAAGACAGGTACCTGTAAGACCATGAGTGGTCACACTAGTTATGTTTCATCTGTGGCTATATCCAGTGATTCAGAGTTCATCGTATCGGGAAGTGTAGATTATACGGTGAGACTATGGGACGTCAAGACAGGTACCTGTATGACCATGAGTGGTCACACGAATTATGTATGATCTGTGGCTATATCCAGTGATTCAGAGTTCATCGTATCGGGAAGTTTAGATTATACGGTGAGACTATGGGACGTCAAGATAGGTACCTGTAAGACCATGAGTGGTCACACTAGTTCTGTATCATCTGTGGCTATATCCAGTGATTCAGAGTTCATCGTATCTGGAAGTTATGATTAGACGGTGAGACTATGGGACGTCAAGACAGGTACCTGTAAGACCATGAGTGGTCACACTAATTCTGTATGATCTGTGGCTATATCCAGTGATTCAGAGTTCATCGTATCGGGAAGTGGAGATAATACGGTGAGACTATTGGACGTCAAGACAGGTAGCTGTAAGACCATGAGTGGTCACACTGATTCTGTATGATCTGTGGCTATATCCAGTGATTCAGAGTTCATCGTATCGGGAAGTTAAGATTATACGGTGAGACTATGGGACGTCAAGACAGGTACCAGTAAGACCATTAGTGATCACACTATTCATGTATGATCTGTGGCTATATCCAGTGATTCAGAGTTCATCGTATCGGGAAGTTATGATTATACGGTGAGACTATGGGACGTCAAGACAGATACCTGTAAGACCATTAGTAATCACACTAGTCATGTATGATCTGTGTCTATTTCCAATGATTCAGAGTTCATCGTATCGGGAAGTGTAGATTATACGGTGAGACTATGGGACGTCAAGACAGATACCTGTAAGACCATTAGTAATCACACTAGTTATGTATGATCTGTGTCTATATCCAATGATGCAGAGTTCATCGTATCGGGAAGTGTAGATTATACGGTGAGACTATGGGACGTCAAGACAGGTACCTGTAAGACCATGAGTGGTCACACTAGTTATGTATGATCTGTGGCTATATCCAATGATTCAGAGTTCATCGTATCGGGAAGTGTAGATTATACGGTGAGACTATGGGACGTCAAGACAGATACCTGTAAGACCATTAGTAATCACACTAGTTATGTATGATCTGTGTCTATATCCAATGATGCAGAGTTCATCGTATCGGGAAGTGTAGATTATACGGTGAGACTATGGGACGTCAAGACAGGTACCTGTAAGACCATGAGTGGTCACACTAGTTATGTTTCATCTGTGGCTATATCCAGTGATTCAGAGTTCATCGTATCGGGAAGTGGAGATAATACGGTGAGACTATGGGACGTCAAGACAGGTACCTGTATGACCATGAGTGGTCACACAGATTATGTATGATCTGTGGCTATATCCAGTGATTCAGAGTTCATCGTATCGGGAAGTGCAGATAATACGGTGAGACTATGACACGTCAAGACAGGTACCTGTAAGACCATGAGTGGTCACACAGATTGAGTATTATCTGTGGCTGTATCCAGTGATTCAGAGTTCATCGTATCGTGAAGTTATGATTAGACGGTGAGACTATGGGACGTCAAGATAGGTACCTGTAAGACCATGAGTGGTCACACTAATTCTGTATGATCTGTGGCTATATCCAGTGATTCAGAGTTCATCGTATCGGGAAGTTATGATTAGACGGTGAGACTATGGGACGTCAAGACAGGTACCTGTAAGACCATGAGTGGTCACACAGATTGAGTATTATCTGTGGCTATATCCAGTGATTCAGAGTTCATCGTATCGGGAAGTTAAGATTATACGGTGAGACTATGGGACGTCAAGACAGGTACCTGTAAGACCATGAGTGGTCACACTTATTCTGTATGATCTGTGGCTATATCCAGTGATTCAGAGTTCATCGTATCGGGAAGTGCAGATTAGACGGTAAGACTATGGGACGTCAAGACAGGTACCTGTAAGACCATGAGTGGTCACACTAGTTATGTATATGCTGTGGCTATATCCAGTGATTCAGAGTTCATCGTATCGGAAGTTAAGATTATACGGTGAGACTATGGGACGTCAAGACAGGTACCTGTAAGACCATGAGTGGTCACACTAGTGTTGTATATGCTGTGGCTATATCCAGTGATTCAGAGTTCATCGTATCGGGAAGTTATGATAAGACGGTGAGACTATGGGACGTCAAGACAGGTACCTGTAAGACCATGAGTGGTCACACTAATGTTGTATATGCTGTCGCTATATCCAGTGATTCAGAGTTCATCGTATCGGGAAGTTGAGATAATACGGTGAGACTATTGGACGTCAAGATTGGTACCTGTAAGACCATGAGTGATCACACTAGTTATGTTTCATCTGTGGCTATATCCAGTGATTCAGAGTTCATCGTATCGGGAAGTTATGATTATACGGTGAGACTATGGGACGTCAAGACAGGTACCTGTAAGACCATGAGTGGTCACACTAGTTATGTATCATCTGTGGCTATATCCAGTGATTCAGAGTTCATTGTATCGGGAAGTGGAGATAATACGGTGAGACTATGGGACGTCAAGACAGGTACCTGTAAGACCATGAGTGGTCACACTAGTTATGTATGATCTGTGGCTATATCCAGTGATTCAGAGTTCATCGTATCGGGAAGTGGAGATAAGACGGTGAGACTATGGGACGTCAAGACAGGTACCTGTAAGACCATTAGTGGTCACACTAGTTATGTTTCATCTGTGGCTATATCCAGTGATTCAGAGTTCATCGTATCGGGAAGTTATGATTATACGGTGAGACTATGGGACGTCAAGACAGGTACCTGTAAGACCATGAGTGGTCACACTAGTTATGTATATGCTGTGGCTATATCCAGTGATTCAGAGTTCATCGTATCGGGAAGTTATGATTAGACGGTGAGACTATGGGACGTCAAGACAGGTACCTGTAAGACCATGAGTGGTCACACTAGTTATGTATATGCTGTGGCTATATCCAGTGATTCAGAGTTCATCGCATCGGGAAGTTATGATTAGACGGTGAGACTATGGGACGTCAAGACAGGTACCAGTAAGACCATTAGTGGTCACACAAATTATGTATATGCTGTGGCTATATCCAGTGATTCAGAGTTCATCGTATCGGGAAGTGTAGATAATACGGTGAGACTATGGGACGTCAAGACAGGTACCAGTAAGACCATTAGTGATCACACTAGTCATGTATGATCTGTGGCTATATCCAGTGATTCAGAGTTCATCGTATCGGGAAGTTTAGATTATACGGTGAGACTATGGGACGTCAAGACAGGTACCAGTAAGACCATTAGTGATCACACTAGTAATGTATGATCTGTGGCTATATCCAGTGATACAGAGTTCATCGTATCGGGAAGTGGAGATAATACGGTGAGACTATGGGACGTCAAGACAGGTACCTGTAAGACCATTAGTGATTACACTTGCTTTGTATATGCTTTGGCTATATCCAGTGATTCAGAGTTCATCGTATCGGGAAGTTATGATTATACGGTGAGACTATGGGACGTCAAGACAGGTACCTGTAAGACCATGAGTGGTCACACTAGTTATGTATCATCTGTGGCTATATCCAGTGATTCAGAGTTCATTGTATCGGGAAGTGGAGATAATACGGTGAGACTATGGGACGTCAAGACAGGTACCTGTAAGACCATGAGTGGTCACACTAGTTATGTATCTGCTGTGGCTATATCCAGTGATTCAGAGTTCATCGTATCGGGAAGTTATGATTATACGGTGAGACTATGGGACGTCAAGACAGGTACCTGTAAGACCATGAGTGGTCACACAAATTATGTATATGCTGTGGCTATATCCAGTGATTCAGAGTTCATCGTATCGGGAAGTTATGATTATACGGTGAGACTATGGGACGTCAAGACAGGTACCTGTAAGACCATGAGTGGTCACACTATTCATGTATGATCTGTGGCTATATCCAGTGATTCAGAGTTCATCGTATCGGGAAGTGTAGATTATACGGTGAGACTATGGGACGTCAAGACAGATACCTGTAAGACCATTAGTAATCACACTAGTCATGTATGATCTGTGTCTATATCCAATGATTCAGAGTTCATCGTATCGGGAAGTGTAGATTATACGGTGAGACTATGGGACGTCAAGACAGATACCTGTAAGACCATTAGTAATCACACTAGTTATGTATGATCTGTGTCTATATCCAATGATGCAGAGTTCATCGTATCGGGAAGTGTAGATTATACGGTGAGACTATGGGACGTCAAGACAGGTACCTGTAAGACCATGAGTGGTCACACTAGTTATGTTTCATCTGTGGCTATATCCAGTGATTCAGAGTTCATCGTATCGGGAAGTGGAGATAATACGGTGAGACTATGGGACGTCAAGACAGGTACCTGTATGACCATGAGTGGTCACACAGATTATGTATGATCTGTGGCTATATCCAGTGATTCAGAGTTCATCGTATCGGGAAGTGTAGATTATACGGTGAGACTATGGGACGTCAAGACAGGTACCTGTAAGACCATGAGTGGTCACACAGATTATGTATGATCTGTGGCTGTATCCAGTGATTCAGAGTTCATCGTATCGTGAAGTTATGATTAGACGGTGAGACTATGGGACGTCAAGATAGGTACCTGTAAGACCATGAGTGGTCACACTAATTCTGTATGATCTGTGGCTATATCCAGTGATTCAGAGTTCATCGTATCGGGAAGTGCAGATAATACGGTGAGACTATTGGACGTCAAGACAGGTAGCTGTAAGACCATGAGTGGTCACACTGATTCTGTATGATCTGTGGCTATATCCAGTGATTCAGAGTTCATCGTATCGGGAAGTTAAGATTATACGGTGAGACTATGGGACGTCAAGACAGGTACCTGTAAGACCATGAGTGGTCACACTTATTCTGTATGATCTGTGGCTATATCCAGTGATTCAGAGTTCATCGTATCGGGAAGTGCAGATTAGACGGTAAGACTATGGGACGTCAAGACAGGTACCTGTAAGACCATGAGTGGTCACACTAGTTATGTATATGCTGTGGCTATATCCAGTGATTCAGAGTTCATCGTATCGGAAGTTAAGATTATACGGTGAGACTATGGGACGTCAAGACAGGTACCTGTAAGACCATGAGTGGTCACACTAGTGTTGTATATGCTGTGGCTATATCCAGTGATTCAGAGTTCATCGTATCGGGAAGTTATGATAAGACGGTGAGACTATGGGACGTCAAGACAGGTACCTGTAAGACCATGAGTGGTCACACTAATGTTGTATATGCTGTCGCTATATCCAGTGATTCAGAGTTCATCGTATCGGGAAGTGCAGATAATACGGTGAGACTATTGGACGTCAAGATTGGTACCTGTAAGACCATGAGTGATCACACTAGTTATGTTTCATCTGTGGCTATATCCAGTGATTCAGAGTTCATCGTATCGGGAAGTTATGATTATACGGTGAGACTATGGGACGTCAAGACAGGTACCTGTAAGACCATGAGTGGTCACACTAGTTATGTATCATCTGTGGCTATATCCAGTGATTCAGAGTTCATTGTATCGGGAAGTGGAGATAATACGGTGAGACTATGGGACGTCAAGACAGGTACCTGTAAGACCATGAGTGGTCACACTAGTTATGTATGATCTGTGGCTATATCCAGTGATTCAGAGTTCATCGTATCGGGAAGTGGAGATAAGACGGTGAGACTATGGGACGTCAAGACAGGTACCTGTAAGACCATGAGTGGTCACACTAGTTATGTTTCATCTGTGGCTATATCCAGTGATTCAGAGTTCATCGTATCGGGAAGTTATGATTATACGGTGAGACTATGGGACGTCAAGACAGGTACCTGTAAGACCATGAGTGGTCACACTAGTTATGTATATGCTGTGGCTATATCCAGTGATTCAGAGTTCATCGTATCGGGAAGTTATGATTAGACGGTGAGACTATGGGACGTCAAGACAGGTACCTGTAAGACCATGAGTGGTCACACTAGTCATGTATGATCTGTGTCTATATCCAATGATTCAGAGTTCATCGCATCGGGAAGTTATGATTAGACGGTGAGACTATGGGACGTCAAGACAGGTACCTGTAAGACCATGAGTGGTCACACTAGTTATGTATCTGCTGTGGCTATATCCAGTGATTCAGAGTTCATCGTATCGGGAAGTTATGATTAGACGGTGAGACTATGGGACGTCAAGACAGGTACCTGTAAGACCATGAGTGGTCACACTAGTTATGTATCATCTGTGGCTATATCCAGTGATTCAGAGTTCATCGCATCGGGAAGTTATGATTAGACGGTGAGACTATGGGACGTCAAGACAGGTACCTGTAAGACCATTAGTGATCACACTAGTCATGTATGATCTGTGGCTATATCCAGTGATTCAGAGTTCATCGTATCGGGAAGTTATGATTATACGGTGAGACTATGGGACGTCAAGACAGGTACCTGTAAGACCATGAGTGGTCACACTTATTCTGTATGATCTGTGGCTATATCCAGTGATTCAGAGTTCATCGTATCGGGAAGTGTAGATTATACGGTGAGACTATGGGACGTCAAGACAGGTACAAGTAAGACCATTAGTGGTCACACTAGTGTTGTATATGCTGTGTCTATATCCAGTGATTCAGAGCTCATCGTATCGGGAAGTGTAGATTATACGGTGAGACTATGGGACGTCAAGACAGGTACCAGTAAGACCATTAGTGATTACACTTGCTTTGTATATGCTTTGGCTATATCCAGTGATTCAGAGTTCATCGTATCGGGAAGTTATGATTATACGGTGAGACTATGGGACGTCAAGACAGGTACCTGTAAGACCATGAGTGGTCACACTAGTTATGTATCATCTGTGGCTATATCCAGTGATTCAGAGTTCATTGTATCGGGAAGTGGAGATAATACGGTGAGACTATGGGACGTCAAGACAGGTACCTGTAAGACCATGAGTGGTCACACTAGTTATGTATGATCTGTGGCTATATCCAGTGATTCAGAGTTCATCGTATCGGGAAGTTATGATTATACGGTGAGACTATGGGACGTCAAGACAGGTACCTGTAAGACCATGAGTGGTCACACAAATTATGTATATGCTGTGGCTATATCCAGTGATTCAGAGTTCATCGTATCGGGAAGTGTAGATAATACGGTGAGACTATTGGACGTCAAGACAGGTACCTGTAAGACCATGAGTGGTCACACTAGTTATGTTTCATCTGTGGCTATATCCAGTGATTCAGAGTTCATCGTATCGGGAAGTAGAGATAAGACGGTGAGACTATGGGACGTCAAGACAGGTACCTGTAAGACCATGAGTGGTCACACTAGTTATGTATGATCTGTGGCTATATCCAGTGATTCAGAGTTCATCGTATCGGGAAGTGCAGATAATACGGTGAGACTATGGGACGTCAAGACAGATACCTGTAAGACCATTAGTAATCACACTAGTCATGTATGATCTGTGTCTATATCCAATGATTCAGAGTTCATCGTATCGGGAAGTGTAGATTATACGGTGAGACTATGGGACGTCAAGACAGATACCTGTAAGACCATTAGTAATCACACTAGTCATGTATGATCTGTGTCTATATCCAATGATGCAGAGTTCATCGTATCGGGAAGTGTAGATTATACGGTGAGACTATGGGACGTCAAGACAGGTACCTGTAAGACCATGAGTGGTCACACTAGTTATGTATCTGCTGTGGCTATATCCAGTGATTCAGAGTTCATCGTATCGGGAAGTTATGATTATACGGTGAGACTATGGGACGTCAAGACAGGTACCTGTAAGACCATGAGTGGTCACACAGATTATGTATGATCTGTGGCTATATCCAGTGATTCAGAGTTCATCGTATCGGGAAGTGTAGATTATACGGTGAGACTATGGGACGTCAAGACAGGTACCTGTAAGACCATGAGTGGTCACACAGATTATGTATGATCTGTGGCTGTATCCAGTGATTCAGAGTTCATCGTATCGTGAAGTTATGATTAGACGGTGAGACTATGGGACGTCAAGATAGGTACCTGTAAGACCATGAGTGGTCACACTAATTCTGTATGATCTGTGGCTATATCCAGTGATTCAGAGTTCATCGTATCGGGAAGTGCAGATAATACGGTGAGACTATTGGACGTCAAGACAGGTAGCTGTAAGACCATGAGTGGTCACACAGATTGAGTATTATCTGTGGCTATATCCAGTGATTCAGAGTTCATCGTATCGGGAAGTGCAGATAATACGGTGAGACTATTGGACGTCAAGACAGGTAGCTGTAAGACCATGAGTGGTCACACTGATTCTGTATGATCTGTGGCTATATCCAGTGATTCAGAGTTCATCGTATCGGGAAGTTAAGATTATACGGTGAGACTATGGGACGTCAAGACAGGTACCTGTAAGACCATGAGTGGTCACACTTATTCTGTATGATCTGTGGCTATATCCAGTGATTCAGAGTTCATCGTATCGGGAAGTGCAGATTAGACGGTAAGACTATGGGACGTCAAGATAGGTACCTGTAAGACCATGAGTGGTCACACTAATTCTGTATGATCTGTGGCTATATCCAGTGATTCAGAGTTCATCGTATCGGGAAGTGCAGATATTACGGTGAGACTATGGGACGTCAAGACAGGTACCTGTAAGACCATGAGTGGTCACACAGATTGAGTATATGCTGTGGCTATATCCAGTGATTCAGAGTTCATCGTATCGGGAAGTTATGATTAGACGGTGAGACTATGGGACGTCAAGACAGGTACCTGTAAGACCATGAGTGGTCACACTAGTTATGTTTCATCTGTGGCTATATCCAGTGATACAGAGTTCATCGTATCGGTAAGCTCAGATAATACGGTGAGACTATGACACGTCAAGACAGGTACCTGTAAGACCATGAGTGGTCACACAGATTGAGCATTATCTGTGGCTATATCCAGTGATTCAGAGTTCATCGTATCGGGAAGTTAAGATTATACGGTGAGACTATGGGACGTCAAGACAGGTACCTGTAAGACCATGAGTGGTCACACTAGTTATGTATGATCTGTTGCTATATCAAGTGATTCAGAGTTCATCGTATCGGGAAGTTATGATTAGACGGTGAGACTATGGGACGTCAAGACAGGTACCTGTAAGACCATGAGTGGTCACACTAGTTATGTATCTGCTGTGGCTATATCCAGTGATTCAGAGTTCATCGTATCGGGAAGTTATGATTAGACGGTGAGACTATGGGACGTCAAGACAGGTACCTGTAAGACCATGAGTGGTCACACTAGTTATGTATCATCTGTGGCTATATCCAGTGATTCAGAGTTCATCGCATCGGGAAGTTATGATTAGACGGTGAGACTATGGGACGTCAAGACAGGTACCTGTAAGACCATTAGTGATCACACTAGTCATGTATGATCTGTGGCTATATCCAGTGATTCAGAGTTCATCGTATCGGGAAGTTATGATTATACGGTGAGACTATGGGACGTCAAGACAGGTACCTGTAAGACCATGAGTGGTCACACTTATTCTGTATGATCTGTGGCTATATCCAGTGATTCAGAGTTCATCGTATCGGGAAGTGTAGATTATACGGTGAGACTATGGGACGTCAAGACAGGTACCTGTAAGACCATGAGTGGTCACACAGATTGAGCATTATCTGTGGCTATATCCAGTGATTCAGAGTTCATCGTATCGGGAAGTTAAGATTATACGGTGAGACTATGGGACGTCAAGACAGGTACCTGTAAGACCATGAGTGGTCACACTAGTTATGTATGATCTGTTGCTATATCAAGTGATTCAGAGTTCATCGTATCGGGAAGTTATGATTAGACGGTGAGACTATGGGACGTCAAGACAGGTACCTGTAAGACCATGAGTGGTCACACTAGTTATGTATCTGCTGTGGCTATATCCAGTGATTCAGAGTTCATCGTATCGGGAAGTTATGATTAGACGGTGAGACTATGGGACGTCAAGACAGGTACCTGTAAGACCATGAGTGGTCACACTAGTTATGTATCATCTGTGGCTATATCCAGTGATTCAGAGTTCATCGCATCGGGAAGTTATGATTAGACGGTGAGACTATGGGACGTCAAGACAGGTACCTGTAAGACCATTAGTGATCACACTAGTCATGTATGATCTGTGGCTATATCCAGTGATTCAGAGTTCATCGTATCGGGAAGTTATGATTATACGGTGAGACTATGGGACGTCAAGACAGGTACCTGTAAGACCATGAGTGGTCACACTTATTCTGTATGATCTGTGGCTATATCCAGTGATTCAGAGTTCATCGTATCGGGAAGTGTAGATTATACGGTGAGACTATGGGACGTCAAGACAGGTACAAGTAAGACCATTAGTGGTCACACTAGTGTTGTATATGCTGTGTCTATATCCAGTGATTCAGAGCTCATCGTATCGGGAAGTGTAGATTATACGGTGAGACTATGGGACGTCAAGACAGGTACCAGTAAGACCATTAGTGATTACACTTGCTTTGTATATGCTTTGGCTATATCCAGTGATTCAGAGTTCATCGTATCGGGAAGTTATGATTATACGGTGAGACTATGGGACGTCAAGACAGGTACCTGTAAGACCATGAGTGGTCACACTAGTTATGTATCATCTGTGGCTATATCCAGTGATTCAGAGTTCATTGTATCGGGAAGTGGAGATAATACGGTGAGACTATGGGACGTCAAGACAGGTACCTGTAAGACCATGAGTGGTCACACTAGTTATGTATGATCTGTGGCTATATCCAGTGATTCAGAGTTCATCGTATCGGGAAGTTATGATTATACGGTGAGACTATGGGACGTCAAGACAGGTACCTGTAAGACCATGAGTGGTCACACAAATTATGTATATGCTGTGGCTATATCCAGTGATTCAGAGTTCATCGTATCGGGAAGTGTAGATAATACGGTGAGACTATTGGACGTCAAGACAGGTACCTGTAAGACCATGAGTGGTCACACTAGTTATGTTTCATCTGTGGCTATATCCAGTGATTCAGAGTTCATCGTATCGGGAAGTAGAGATAAGACGGTGAGACTATGGGACGTCAAGACAGGTACCTGTAAGACCATGAGTGGTCACACTAGTTATGTATGATCTGTGGCTATATCCAGTGATTCAGAGTTCATCGTATCGGGAAGTGCAGATAATACGGTGAGACTATGGGACGTCAAGACAGATACCTGTAAGACCATTAGTAATCACACTAGTCATGTATGATCTGTGTCTATATCCAATGATTCAGAGTTCATCGTATCGGGAAGTGTAGATTATACGGTGAGACTATGGGACGTCAAGACAGATACCTGTAAGACCATTAGTAATCACACTAGTCATGTATGATCTGTGTCTATATCCAATGATGCAGAGTTCATCGTATCGGGAAGTGTAGATTATACGGTGAGACTATGGGACGTCAAGACAGGTACCTGTAAGACCATGAGTGGTCACACTAGTTATGTATCTGCTGTGGCTATATCCAGTGATTCAGAGTTCATCGTATCGGGAAGTTATGATTATACGGTGAGACTATGGGACGTCAAGACAGGTACCTGTAAGACCATGAGTGGTCACACAGATTATGTATGATCTGTGGCTATATCCAGTGATTCAGAGTTCATCGTATCGGGAAGTGTAGATTATACGGTGAGACTATGGGACGTCAAGACAGGTACCTGTAAGACCATGAGTGGTCACACTAGTTATGTATCATCTGTGGCTGTATCCAGTGATTCAGAGTTCATCGTATCGTGAAGTTATGATTAGACGGTGAGACTATGGGACGTCAAGATAGGTACCTGTAAGACCATGAGTGGTCACACTAATTCTGTATGATCTGTGGCTATATCCAGTGATTCAGAGTTCATCGTATCGGGAAGTGCAGATAATACGGTGAGACTATTGGACGTCAAGACAGGTAGCTGTAAGACCATGAGTGGTCACACAGATTGAGTATTATCTGTGGCTATATCCAGTGATTCAGAGTTCATCGTATCGGGAAGTGCAGATAATACGGTGAGACTATTGGACGTCAAGACAGGTAGCTGTAAGACCATGAGTGGTCACACTGATTCTGTATGATCTGTGGCTATATCCAGTGATTCAGAGTTCATCGTATCGGGAAGTTAAGATTATACGGTGAGACTATGGGACGTCAAGACAGGTACCTGTAAGACCATGAGTGGTCACACTTATTCTGTATGATCTGTGGCTATATCCAGTGATTCAGAGTTCATCGTATCGGGAAGTGCAGATTAGACGGTAAGACTATGGGACGTCAAGACAGGTACCTGTAAGACCATGAGTGGTCACACTAATTCTGTATGATCTGTGGCTATATCCAGTGATTCAGAGTTCATCGTATCGGGAAGTTAAGATTATACGGTGAGACTATGGGACGTCAAGACAGGTACCTGTAAGACCATGAGTGGTCACACGAATTATGTATATGCTGTGGCTATATCCAGTGATTCAGAGTTCATCGTATCGGGAAGTTATGATTAGACGGTGAGACTATGGGACGTCAAGACAGGTACCTGTAAGACCATGAGTGGTCACACTAGTTATGTTTCATCTGTGGCTATATCCAGTGATACAGAGTTCATCGTATCGGGAAGCTCAGATAATACGGTGAGACTATGACACGTCAAGACAGGTACCTGTAAGACCATGAGTGGTCACACAGATTGAGCATTATCTGTGGCTATATCCAGTGATTCAGAGTTCATCGTATCGGGAAGTTAAGATTATACGGTGAGACTATGGGACGTCAAGACAGGTACCTGTAAGACCATGAGTGGTCACACTAGTTATGTATGATCTGTTGCTATATCAAGTGATTCAGAGTTCATCGTATCGGGAAGTTATGATTAGACGGTGAGACTATGGGACGTCAAGACAGGTACCTGTAAGACCATGAGTGGTCACACTAGTCATGTATGATCTGTGTCTATATCCAATGATTCAGAGTTCATCGCATCGGGAAGTTATGATTAGACGGTGAGACTATGGGACGTCAAGACAGGTACCTGTAAGACCATGAGTGGTCACACTAGTTATGTATCTGCTGTGGCTATATCCAGTGATTCAGAGTTCATCGTATCGGGAAGTTATGATTAGACGGTGAGACTATGGGACGTCAAGACAGGTACCTGTAAGACCATGAGTGGTCACACTAGTTATGTATCATCTGTGGCTATATCCAGTGATTCAGAGTTCATCGCATCGGGAAGTTATGATTAGACGGTGAGACTATGGGACGTCAAGACAGGTACCTGTAAGACCATTAGTGATCACACTAGTCATGTATGATCTGTGGCTATATCCAGTGATTCAGAGTTCATCGTATCGGGAAGTTATGATTATACGGTGAGACTATGGGACGTCAAGACAGGTACCTGTAAGACCATGAGTGGTCACACTTATTCTGTATGATCTGTGGCTATATCCAGTGATTCAGAGTTCATCGTATCGGGAAGTGTAGATTAGACGGTGAGACTATTGGACGTCAAGACAGGTACAAGTAAGACCATTAGTGGTCACACTAGTGTTGTATATGCTGTGTCTATATCCAGTGATTCAGAGCTCATCGTATCGGGAAGTGTAGATTATACGGTGAGACTATGGGACGTCAAGACAGGTACCAGTAAGACCATTAGTGATTACACTTGCTTTGTATATGCTTTGGCTATATCCAGTGATTCAGAGTTCATCGTATCGGGAAGTTATGATTATACGGTGAGACTATGGGACGTCAAGACAGGTACCTGTAAGACCATGAGTGGTCACACTAGTTATGTATCATCTGTGGCTATATCCAGTGATTCAGAGTTCATTGTATCGGGAAGTGGAGATAATACGGTGAGACTATGGGACGTCAAGACAGGTACCTGTAAGACCATGAGTGGTCACACTAGTTATGTATGATCTGTGGCTATATCCAGTGATTCAGAGTTCATCGTATCGGGAAGTTATGATTATACGGTGAGACTATGGGACGTCAAGACAGGTACCTGTAAGACCATGAGTGGTCACACAAATTAAGTATATGCTGTGGCTATATCCAGTGATTCAGAGTTCATCGTATCGGGAAGTTATGATTAGACGGTGAGACTATGGGACGTCAAGACAGGTACCTGTAAGACCATGAGTGGTCACACTAGTTATGTTTCATCTGTGGCTATATCCAGTGATACAGAGTTCATCGTATCGGGAAGCTCAGATAATACGGTGAGACTATGACACGTCAAGACAGGTACCTGTAAGACCATGAGTGGTCACACAGATTATGTATGATCTGTGGCTGTATCCAGTGATTCAGAGTTCATCGTATCGTGAAGTTATGATTAGACGGTGAGACTATGGGACGTCAAGATAGGTACCTGTAAGACCATGAGTGGTCACACTAATTCTGTATGATCTGTGGCTATATCCAGTGATTCAGAGTTCATCGTATCGGGAAGTTATGATTAGACGGTGAGACTATGGGACGTCAAGACAGGTACCTGTAAGACCATGAGTGGTCACACAGATTGAGTATTATCTGTGGCTATATCCAGTGATTCAGAGTTCATCGTATCGGGAAGTTAAGATTATACGGTGAGACTATGGGACGTCAAGACAGGTACCTGTAAGACCATGAGTGGTCACACTAGTTATGTTTCATCTGTGGCTATATCCAGTGATTCAGAGTTCATCGTATCGGGAAGTTATGATTAGACGGTGAGACTATGGGACGTCAAGACAGGTACCTGTAAGACCATGAGTGGTCACACAGATTGAGTATTATCTGTGGCTATATCCAGTGATTCAGAGTTCATCGTATCGGGAAGTTAAGATTATACGGTGAGACTATGGGACGTCAAGACAGGTACCTGTAAGACCATGAGTGGTCACACTAGTTATGTATCATCTGTGGCTATATCCAGTGATTCAGAGTTCATCGCATCGGGAAGTTATGATTAGACGGTGAGACTATGGGACGTCAAGACAGGTACCTGTAAGACCATTAGTGATCACACTAGTCATGTATGATCTGTGGCTATATCCAGTGATTCAGAGTTCATCGTATCGGGAAGTTATGATTATACGGTGAGACTATGGGACGTCAAGACAGGTACCTGTAAGACCATGAGTGGTCACACTTATTCTGTATGATCTGTGGCTATATCCAGTGATTCAGAGTTCATCGTATCGGGAAGTGTAGATTATACGGTGAGACTATGGGACGTCAAGACAGGTACAAGTAAGACCATTAGTGGTCACACTAGTTATGTTTCATCTGTGGCTATATCCAGTGATTCAGAGCTCATCGTATCGGGAAGTGTAGATTATACGGTGAGACTATGGGACGTCAAGACATGTACCAGTAAGACCATTAGTGATTACACTTGCTTTGTATATGCTTTGGCTATATCCAGTGATTCAGAGTTCATCGTATCGGGAAGTTATGATTATACGGTGAGACTATGGGACGTCAAGACAGGTACCTGTAAGACCATGAGTGGTCACACTAGTTATGTATCATCTGTGGCTATATCCAGTGATTCAGAGTTCATTGTATCGGGAAGTGGAGATAATACGGTGAGACTATGGGACGTCAAGACAGGTACCTGTAAGACCATGAGTGGTCACACTAGTTATGTATGATCTGTGGCTATATCCAGTGATTCAGAGTTCATCGTATCGGGAAGTTATGATTATACGGTGAGACTATGGGACGTCAAGACAGGTACCTGTAAGACCATGAGTGGTCACACAAATTATGTATATGCTGTGGCTATATCCAGTGATTCAGAGTTCATCGTATCGGGAAGTGTAGATAATACGGTGAGACTATTGGACGTCAAGACAGGTACCTGTAAGACCATGAGTGGTCACACTAGTTATGTTTCATCTGTGGCTATATCCAGTGATTCAGAGTTCATCGTATCGGGAAGTAGAGATAAGACGGTGAGACTATGGGACGTCAAGACAGGTACCTGTAAGACCATGAGTGGTCACACTAGTTATGTATGATCTGTGGCTATATCCAGTGATTCAGAGTTCATCGTATCGGGAAGTGCAGATAATACGGTGAGACTATGGGACGTCAAGACAGATACCTGTAAGACCATTAGTAATCACACTAGTCATGTATGATCTGTGTCTATATCCAATGATTCAGAGTTCATCGTATCGGGAAGTGTAGATTATACGGTGAGACTATGGGACGTCAAGACAGATACCTGTAAGACCATTAGTAATCACACTAGTCATGTATGATCTGTGTCTATATCCAATGATGCAGAGTTCATCGTATCGGGAAGTGTAGATAATACGGTGAGACTATTGGACGTCAAGACAGGTACCTGTAAGACCATGAGTGGTCACACTAGTTATGTATCTGCTGTGGCTATATCCAGTGATTCAGAGTTCATCGTATCGGGAAGTTATGATTATACGGTGAGACTATGGGACGTCAAGACAGGTACCTGTAAGACCATGAGTGGTCACACAGATTATGTATGATCTGTGGCTATATCCAGTGATTCAGAGTTCATCGTATCGGGAAGTGTAGATTATACGGTGAGACTATGGGACGTCAAGACAGGTACCTGTAAGACCATGAGTGGTCACACAGATTATGTATGATCTGTGGCTGTATCCAGTGATTCAGAGTTCATCGTATCGTGAAGTTATGATTAGACGGTGAGACTATGGGACGTCAAGATAGGTACCTGTAAGACCATGAGTGGTCACACTAATTCTGTATGATCTGTGGCTATATCCAGTGATTCAGAGTTCATCGTATCGGGAAGTGCAGATAATACGGTGAGACTATTGGACGTCAAGACAGGTAGCTGTAAGACCATGAGTGGTCACACAGATTGAGTATTATCTGTGGCTATATCCAGTGATTCAGAGTTCATCGTATCGGGAAGTGCAGATAATACGGTGAGACTATTGGACGTCAAGACAGGTAGCTGTAAGACCATGAGTGGTCACACTGATTCTGTATGATCTGTGGCTATATCCAGTGATTCAGAGTTCATCGTATCGGGAAGTTAAGATTATACGGTGAGACTATGGGACGTCAAGACAGGTACCTGTAAGACCATGAGTGGTCACACTTATTCTGTATGATCTGTGGCTATATCCAGTGATTCAGAGTTCATCGTATCGGGAAGTGCAGATTAGACGGTAAGACTATGGGACGTCAAGACAGGTACCTGTAAGACCATGAGTGGTCACACTAATTCTGTATGATCTGTGGCTATATCCAGTGATTCAGAGTTCATCGTATCGGGAAGTTAAGATTATACGGTGAGACTATGGGACGTCAAGACAGGTACCTGTAAGACCATGAGTGGTCACACGAATTATGTATATGCTGTGGCTATATCCAGTGATTCAGAGTTCATCGTATCGGGAAGTTATGATTAGACGGTGAGACTATGGGACGTCAAGACAGGTACCTGTAAGACCATGAGTGGTCACACTAGTTATGTTTCATCTGTGGCTATATCCAGTGATACAGAGTTCATCGTATCGGGAAGCTCAGATAATACGGTGAGACTATGACACGTCAAGACAGGTACCTGTAAGACCATGAGTGGTCACACAGATTGAGCATTATCTGTGGCTATATCCAGTGATTCAGAGTTCATCGTATCGGGAAGTTAAGATTATACGGTGAGACTATGGGACGTCAAGACAGGTACCTGTAAGACCATGAGTGGTCACACTAGTTATGTATGATCTGTTGCTATATCAAGTGATTCAGAGTTCATCGTATCGGGAAGTGTAGATTAGACGGTGAGACTATGGGACGTCAAGACAGGTACCTGTAAGACCATGAGTGGTCACACTAGTTCTTTATCATCTGTGGCTATATCCAGTGATTCAGAGTTCATCGTATCGGGAAGTTATGATTAGACGGTGAGACTATGGGACGTCAAGACAGGTACCTGTAAGACCATGAGTGGTCACACAAATTATGTATCTGCTGTGGCTATATCCAGTGATTCAGAGTTCATCGTATCGGGAAGTGTAGATTAGACGGTGAGACTATTGGACGTCAAGACAGGTACCTGTAAGACCATGAGTGGTCACACTAGTTATGTATATGCTGTGGCTATATCCAGTGATTCAGAGTTCATCGTATCGGGAAGTTATGATTAGACGGTGAGACTATGGGACGTCAAGACAGGTACCTGTAAGACCATGAGTGGTCACACAAATTATGTATATGCTGTGGCTATATCCAGTGATTCAGAGTTCATCGCATCGGGAAGTTATGATTAGACGGTGAGACTATGGGACGTCAAGACAGGTACCAGTAAGACCATTAGTGATCACACTAGTCATGTATGATCTGTGGCTATATCCAGTGATTCAGAGTTCATCGTATCGGGAAGTTTAGATTATACGGTGAGACTATGGGACGTCAAGACAGGTACCAGTAAGACCATTAGTGATCACACTAGTAATGTATGATCTGTGGCTATATCCAGTGATACAGAGTTCATCGTATCGGGAAGTGGAGATAATACGGTGAGACTATGGGACGTCAAGACAGGTACCTGTAAGACCATGAGTGGTCACACATGCTTTGTATATGCTGTGTCTATATCCAGTGATTCAGAGTTCATCGTATCGGGAAGTGTAGATTATACGGTGAGACTATGGGACGTCAAGACAGGTACCTGTAAGACCATGAGTGGTCACACTGATTCTGTATGATCTGTGGCTATATCCAGTGATTCAGAGTTCATCGTATCGGGAAGTGCAGATAATACGGTGAGACTATGGGACGTCAAGACAGGTACCTGTAAGACCATGAGTGGTCACACAAATTATGTATCTGCTGTGGCTATATCCAGTAATTCCGAGTTCATCGTATCGGGAAGTTATGATTAGACGGTGAGACTATGGGACGTCAAGACAGGTACCTGTAAGACCATGAGCGGTCACACAAATTATGTATATGCTGTGGCTATATCCAGTAATTCCGAGTTCATCGTATCGGGAAGTTATGATTAGACGGTGAGACTATGGGACGTCAAGACAGGTACCTGTAAGACCATGAGTGGTCACACAAATTATGTATCTGCTGTGGCTATATCCAGTAATTCCGAGTTCATCGTATCGGGAAGTTATGATTAGACGGTGAGACTATGGGACGTCAAGACAGGTACCAGTAAGACCATTAGTGATTACACTTGCTTTGTATATGCTTTGGCTATATCCAGTGATTCAGAGTTCATCGTATCGGGAAGTTATGATTATACGGTGAGACTATGGGACGTCAAGACAGGTACCTGTAAGACCATGAGTGGTCACACTAGTTATGTATCATCTGTGGCTATATCCAGTGATTCAGAGTTCATTGTATCGGGAAGTGGAGATAATACGGTGAGACTATGGGACGTCAAGACAGGTACCTGTAAGACCATGAGTGGTCACACTAGTTATGTATGATCTGTGGCTATATCCAGTGATTCAGAGTTCATCGTATCGGGAAGTTATGATTATACGGTGAGACTATGGGACGTCAAGACAGGTACCTGTAAGACCATGAGTGGTCACACAAATTATGTATATGCTGTGGCTATATCCAGTGATTCAGAGTTCATCGTATCGGGAAGTTATGATTATACGGTGAGACTATGGGACGTCAAGACAGGTACCTGTAAGACCATGAGTGGTCACACTATTCATGTATGATCTGTGGCTATATCCAGTGATTCAGAGTTCATCGTATCGGGAAGTGTAGATTATACGGTGAGACTATGGGACGTCAAGACAGATACCTGTAAGACCATTAGTAATCACACTAGTCATGTATGATCTGTGTCTATATCCAATGATTCAGAGTTCATCGTATCGGGAAGTGTAGATTATACGGTGAGACTATTGGACGTCAAGACAGATACCTGTAAGACCATTAGTAATCACACTAGTTATGTATGATCTGTGTCTATATCCAATGATGCAGAGTTCATCGTATCGGGAAGTGTAGATTATACGGTGAGACTATGGGACGTCAAGACAGGTACCTGTAAGACCATGAGTGGTCACACTAGTTATGTTTCATCTGTGGCTATATCCAGTGATTCAGAGTTCATCGTATCGGGAAGTGGAGATAATACGGTGAGACTATGGGACGTCAAGACAGGTACCTGTATGACCATGAGTGGTCACACAGATTATGTATGATCTGTGGCTATATCCAGTGATTCAGAGTTCATCGTATCGGGAAGTGTAGATTATACGGTGAGACTATGGGACGTCAAGACAGGTACCTGTAAGACCATGAGTGGTCACACAGATTATGTATGATCTGTGGCTGTATCCAGTGATTCAGAGTTCATCGTATCGTGAAGTTATGATTAGACGGTGAGACTATGGGACGTCAAGATAGGTACCTGTAAGACCATGAGTGGTCACACTAATTCTGTATGATCTGTGGCTATATCCAGTGATTCAGAGTTCATCGTATCGGGAAGTTATGATTAGACGGTGAGACTATGGGACGTCAAGACAGGTACCTGTAAGACCATGAGTGGTCACACAGATTGAGTATTATCTGTGGCTATATCCAGTGATTCAGAGTTCATCGTATCGGGAAGTTAAGATTATACGGTGAGACTATGGGACGTCAAGACAGGTACCTGTAAGACCATTAGTGATTACACTTGCTTTGTATATGCTTTGGCTATATCCAGTGATTCAGAGTTCATCGTATCGGGAAGTGCAGATTAGACGGTAAGACTATGGGACGTCAAGACAGGTACCTGTAAGACCATGAGTGGTCACACTAGTTATGTATATGCTGTGGCTATATCCAGTGATTCAGAGTTCATCGTATCGGAAGTTAAGATTATACGGTGAGACTATGGGACGTCAAGACAGGTACCTGTAAGACCATGAGTGGTCACACTAGTGTTGTATATGCTGTGGCTATATCCAGTGATTCAGAGTTCATCGTATCGGGAAGTTATGATAAGACGGTGAGACTATGGGACGTCAAGACAGGTACCTGTAAGACCATGAGTGGTCACACTAATGTTGTATATGCTGTCGCTATATCCAGTGATTCAGAGTTCATCGTATCGGGAAGTGCAGATAATACGGTGAGACTATTGGACGTCAAGATTGGTACCTGTAAGACCATGAGTGATCACACTAGTTATGTTTCATCTGTGGCTATATCCAGTGATTCAGAGTTCATCGTATCGGGAAGTTATGATTATACGGTGAGACTATGGGACGTCAAGACAGGTACCTGTAAGACCATGAGTGGTCACACTAGTTATGTATCATCTGTGGCTATATCCAGTGATTCAGAGTTCATTGTATCGGGAAGTGGAGATAATACGGTGAGACTATGGGACGTCAAGACAGGTACCTGTAAGACCATGAGTGGTCACACTAGTTATGTATGATCTGTGGCTATATCCAGTGATTCAGAGTTCATCGTATCGGGAAGTGGAGATAAGACGGTGAGACTATGGGACGTCAAGACAGGTACCTGTAAGACCATGAGTGGTCACACTAGTTATGTTTCATCTGTGGCTATATCCAGTGATTCAGAGTTCATCGTATCGGGAAGTTATGATTATACGGTGAGACTATGGGACGTCAAGACAGGTACCTGTAAGACCATGAGTGGTCACACTAGTTATGTATATGCTGTGGCTATATCCAGTGATTCAGAGTTCATCGTATCGGGAAGTTATGATTAGACGGTGAGACTATGGGACGTCAAGACAGGTACCTGTAAGACCATGAGTGGTCACACTAGTTATGTTTCATCTGTGGCTATATCCAGTGATTCAGAGTTCATCGTATCGGGAAGTTATGATTAGACGGTGAGACTATGGGACGTCAAGACAGGTACAAGTAAGACCATTAGTGGTCACACTAGTGTTGTATATGCTGTGGCTATATCCAGTGATTCAGAGTTCATCGTATCGGGAAGTTATGATTATACGGTGAGACTATGGGACGTCAAGACAGGTACCTGTAAGACCATGAGTGGTCACACTAGTTATGTTTCATCTGTGGCTATATCCAGTGATTCAGAGTTCATCGTATCGGGAAGTTATGATTAGACGGTGAGACTATGGGACGTCAAGACAGGTACAAGTAAGACCATTAGTGGTCACACTAGTGTTGTATATGCTGTGTCTATATCCAGTGATTCAGAGCTCATCGTATCGGGAAGTGTAGATTATACGGTGAGACTATGGGACGTCAAGACAGGTACCAGTAAGACCATTAGTGATTACACTTGCTTTGTATATGCTTTGGCTATATCCAGTGATTCAGAGTTCATCGTATCGGGAAGTTATGATTATACGGTGAGACTATGGGACGTCAAGACAGGTACCTGTAAGACCATGAGTGGTCACACTAGTTATGTATCATCTGTGGCTATATCCAGTGATTCAGAGTTCATTGTATCGGGAAGTGGAGATAATACGGTGAGACTATGGGACGTCAAGACAGGTACCTGTAAGACCATGAGTGGTCACACTAGTTATGTATGATCTGTGGCTATATCCAGTGATTCAGAGTTCATCGTATCGGGAAGTTATGATTATACGGTGAGACTATGGGACGTCAAGACAGGTACCTGTAAGACCATGAGTGGTCACACAAATTATGTATATGCTGTGGCTATATCCAGTGATTCAGAGTTCATCGTATCGGGAAGTGTAGATAATACGGTGAGACTATTGGACGTCAAGACAGGTACCTGTAAGACCATGAGTGGTCACACTAGTTATGTTTCATCTGTGGCTATATCCAGTGATTCAGAGTTCATCGTATCGGGAAGTAGAGATAAGACGGTGAGACTATGGGACGTCAAGACAGGTACCTGTAAGACCATGAGTGGTCACACTAGTTATGTATGATCTGTGGCTATATCCAGTGATTCAGAGTTCATCGTATCGGGAAGTGCAGATAATACGGTGAGACTATGGGACGTCAAGACAGGTACCTGTAAGACCATGAGTGGTCACACTAGTCATGTATGATCTGTGTCTATATCCAATGATTCAGAGTTCATCGTATCGGGAAGTGTAGATTATACGGTGAGACTATGGGACGTCAAGACAGATACCTGTAAGACCATTAGTAATCACACTAGTCATGTATGATCTGTGTCTATATCCAATGATGCAGAGTTCATCGTATCGGGAAGTGTAGATTATACGGTGAGACTATGGGACGTCAAGACAGGTACCTGTAAGACCATGAGTGGTCACACTAGTTATGTATATGCTGTGGCTATATCCAGTGATTCAGAGTTCATCGCATCGGGAAGTTATGATTAGACGGTGAGACTATGGGACGTCAAGACAGGTACCTGTAAGACCATGAGTGGTCACACTAGTTATGTATCTGCTGTGGCTATATCCAGTGATTCAGAGTTCATCGTATCGGGAAGTTATGATTATACGGTGAGACTATGGGACGTCAAGACAGGTACCTGTAAGACCATGAGTGGTCACACTAGTTATGTTTCATCTGTGGCTATATCCAGTGATTCAGAGTTCATCGTATCGGGAAGTTATGATTAGACGGTGAGACTATGGGACGTCAAGACAGGTACAAGTAAGACCATTAGTGGTCACACTAGTGTTGTATATGCTGTGTCTATATCCAGTGATTCAGAGCTCATCGTATCGGGAAGTGTAGATTATACGGTGAGACTATGGGACGTCAAGACAGGTACCAGTAAGACCATTAGTGATTACACTTGCTTTGTATATGCTTTGGCTATATCCAGTGATTCAGAGTTCATCGTATCGGGAAGTTATGATTATACGGTGAGACTATGGGACGTCAAGACAGGTACCTGTAAGACCATGAGTGGTCACACTAGTTATGTATCATCTGTGGCTATATCCAGTGATTCAGAGTTCATTGTATCGGGAAGTGGAGATAATACGGTGAGACTATGGGACGTCAAGACAGGTACCTGTAAGACCATGAGTGGTCACACTAGTTATGTATGATCTGTGGCTATATCCAGTGATTCAGAGTTCATCGTATCGGGAAGTTATGATTATACGGTGAGACTATGGGACGTCAAGACAGGTACCTGTAAGACCATGAGTGGTCACACAAATTATGTATATGCTGTGGCTATATCCAGTGATTCAGAGTTCATCGTATCGGGAAGTGTAGATAATACGGTGAGACTATTGGACGTCAAGACAGGTACCTGTAAGACCATGAGTGGTCACACTAGTTATGTTTCATCTGTGGCTATATCCAGTGATTCAGAGTTCATCGTATCGGGAAGTAGAGATAAGACGGTGAGACTATGGGACGTCAAGACAGGTACCTGTAAGACCATGAGTGGTCACACTAGTTATGTATGATCTGTGGCTATATCCAGTGATTCAGAGTTCATCGTATCGGGAAGTGCAGATAATACGGTGAGACTATGGGACGTCAAGACAGGTACCTGTAAGACCATGAGTGGTCACACTAGTCATGTATGATCTGTGTCTATATCCAATGATTCAGAGTTCATCGTATCGGGAAGTGTAGATTATACGGTGAGACTATGGGACGTCAAGACAGATACCTGTAAGACCATTAGTAATCACACTAGTCATGTATGATCTGTGTCTATATCCAATGATGCAGAGTTCATCGTATCGGGAAGTGTAGATTATACGGTGAGACTATGGGACGTCAAGACAGGTACCTGTAAGACCATGAGTGGTCACACTAGTTATGTATCTGCTGTGGCTATATCCAGTGATTCAGAGTTCATCGTATCGGGAAGTTATGATTATACGGTGAGACTATGGGACGTCAAGACAGGTACCTGTAAGACCATGAGTGGTCACACAGATTATGTATGATCTGTGGCTATATCCAGTGATTCAGAGTTCATCGTATCGGGAAGTGTAGATTATACGGTGAGACTATGGGACGTCAAGACAGGTACCTGTAAGACCATGAGTGGTCACACAGATTATGTATGATCTGTGGCTGTATCCAGTGATTCAGAGTTCATCGTATCGTGAAGTTATGATTAGACGGTGAGACTATGGGACGTCAAGATAGGTACCTGTAAGACCATGAGTGGTCACACTAATTCTGTATGATCTGTGGCTATATCCAGTGATTCAGAGTTCATCGTATCGGGAAGTGCAGATAATACGGTGAGACTATTGGACGTCAAGACAGGTACCTGTAAGACCATGAGTGGTCACACAGATTGAGTATTATCTGTGGCTATATCCAGTGATTCAGAGTTCATCGTATCGGGAAGTGTAGATTAGACGGTGAGACTATGGGACGTCAAGACAGGTACCTGTAAGACCATGAGTGGTCACACGAATTATGTATATGCTGTGGCTATATCCAGTGATTCAGAGTTCATCGTATCGGGAAGTTAAGATTATACGGTGAGACTATGGGACGTCAAGACAGGTACCTGTAAGACCATGAGTGGTCACACTTATTCTGTATGATCTGTGGCTATATCCAGTGATTCAGAGTTCATCGTATCGGGAAGTGCAGATTAGACGGTAAGACTATGGGACGTCAAGACAGGTACCTGTAAGACCATGAGTGGTCACACTAGTTATGTATATGCTGTGGCTATATCCAGTGATTCAGAGTTCATCGTATCGGAAGTTAAGATTATACGGTGAGACTATGGGACGTCAAGACAGGTACCTGTAAGACCATGAGTGGTCACACGAATTATGTATATGCTGTGGCTATATCCAGTGATTCAGAGTTCATCGTATCGGGAAGTGCAGATATTACGGTGAGACTATGGGACGTCAAGACAGGTACCTGTAAGACCATGAGTGGTCACACTAATTCTGTATGATCTGTGGCTATATCCAGTGATTCAGAGTTCATCGTATCGGGAAGTGCAGATAATACGGTGAGACTATGGGACGTCAAGACAGGTACCTGTAAGACCATGAGTGGTCACACTAGTTATGTTTCATCTGTGGCTATATCCAATGATTCAGAGTTCATCGTATCGGGAAGTGTAGATTATACGGTGAGACTATGGGACGTCAAGAAATATACCTGTAAGACCATTAGTAATCACACTAGTCATGTATGATCTGTGTCTATATCCAATGATTCAGAGTTCATCGTATCGGGAAGTTAAGATTATACGGTGAGACTATGGGACGTCAAGACAGGTACCTGTAAGACCATGAGTGGTCACACTAGTTATGTATGATCTGTTGCTATATCAAGTGATTCAGAGTTCATCGTATCGGGAAGTGTAGATTAGACGGTGAGACTATGGGACGTCAAGACAGGTACAAGTAAGACCATTAGTGGTCACACTAGTTATGTTTCATCTGTGGCTATATCCAGTGATTCAGAGTTCATCGTATCGGGAAGTGGAGATAATACGGTGAGACTATGGGACGTCAAGACAGGTACCTGTATGACCATGAGTGGTCACACAGATTATGTATCTGCTGTGGCTATATCCAGTGATTCAGAGTTCATCGTATCGGGAAGTGTAGATTAGACGGTGAGACTATTGGACGTCAAGACAGGTACCTGTAAGACCATGAGTGGTCACACTAGTTATGTATATGCTGTGGCTATATCCAGTGATTCAGAGTTCATCGTATCGGGAAGTTATGATTAGACGGTGAGACTATGGGACGTCAAGACAGGTACCTGTAAGACCATGAGTGGTCACACAAATTATGTATATGCTGTGGCTATATCCAGTGATTCAGAGTTCATCGCATCGGGAAGTTATGATTAGACGGTGAGACTATGGGACGTCAAGACAGGTACCAGTAAGACCATTAGTGATCACACTAGTCATGTATGATCTGTGGCTATATCCAGTGATTCAGAGTTCATCGTATCGGGAAGTTTAGATTATACGGTGAGACTATGGGACGTCAAGACAGGTACCAGTAAGACCATTAGTGATCACACTAGTAATGTATGATCTGTGGCTATATCCAGTGATACAGAGTTCATCGTATCGGGAAGTGGAGATAATACGGTGAGACTATGGGACGTCAAGACAGGTACCTGTAAGACCATGAGTGGTCACACATGCTTTGTATATGCTGTGTCTATATCCAGTGATTCAGAGTTCATCGTATCGGGAAGTGTAGATTATACGGTGAGACTATGGGACGTCAAGACAGGTACCTGTAAGACCATGAGTGGTCACACTGATTCTGTATGATCTGTGGCTATATCCAGTGATTCAGAGTTCATCGTATCGGGAAGTTATGATTATACGGTGAGACTATGGGACGTCAAGACAGGTACCTGTAAGACCATGAGTGGTCACACTAGTTATGTATCTGCTGTGGCTATATCCAGTAATTCCGAGTTCATCGTATCGGGAAGTTATGATTAGACGGTGAGACTATGGGACGTCAAGACAGGTACCTGTAAGACCATGAGCGGTCACACAAATTATGTATATGCTGTCGCTATATCCAGTGATTCAGAGTTCATCGTATCGGGAAGTTATGATTAGACGGTGAGACTATGGGACGTCAAGACAGGTACCTGTAAGACCATGAGTGGTCACACTAGTTATGTATATGCTGTGGCTATATCCAGTGATTCAGAGTTCATCGTATCGGGAAGTTATGATTATACGGTGAGACTATGGGACGTCAAGACAGGTACAAGTAAGACCATTAGTGGTCACACTAGTATTGTATATGCTGTGTCTATATCCAGTGATTCAGAGCTCATCGTATCGGGAAGTGTAGATTAGACGGTGAGACTATGGGACGTCAAGACAGGTACAAGTAAGACCATTAGTGGTCACACTAGTTATGTTTCATCTGTGGCTATATCCAGTGATTCAGAGTTCATCGTATCGGGAAGTGGAGATAATACGGTGAGACTATGGGACGTCAAGACAGGTACCTGTATGACCATGAGTGGTCACACAGATTATGTATGATCTGTGGCTATATCCAGTGATTCAGAGTTCATCGTATCGGGAAGTGTAGATTATACGGTGAGACTATGGGACGTCAAGACAGGTACCTGTAAGACCATGAGTGGTCACACAAATTAGGTATCTGCTGTGGCTATATCCAGTAATTCAGAGTTCATCGTATCGGGAAGTTATGATTAGACGGTGAGACTATGGGACGTCAAGACAGGTACCTGTAAGACCATGAGCGGTCACACAAATTATGTATATGCTGTGGCTATATCCAGTGATTCAGAGTTCATCGTATCGGGAAGCTCAGATAATACGGTGAGACTATGACACGTCAAGACAGGTACCTGTAAGACCATGAGTGGTCACACTAGTCATGTATATGCTGTGGCTATATCCAGTGATTCAGAGTTCATCGTATCGGGAAGTTATGATTAGACGGTGAGACTATGGGACGTCAAGACAGGTACCTGTAAGACCATGAGTGGTCACACAGATTATGTATGATCTGTGGCTATATCCAGTGATTCAGAGTTCATCGTATCGGGAAGTGTAGATTATACGGTGAGACTATGGGACGTCAAGACAGGTACCTGTAAGACCATGAGTGGTCACACAGATTATGTATGATCTGTGGCTGTATCCAGTGATTCAGAGTTCATCGTATCGTGAAGTTATGATTAGACGGTGAGACTATGGGACGTCAAGACAGGTACCTGTAAGACCATGAGTTGTCACACAAACTAGTTATATGCTGTGGCTATATCCAGTGATTTAGAGTTCATCGTATCGGGAAGTTAAGATTATACGGTGAGACTATGGGACGTCAAGACAGGTACCTGTAAGACCATGAGTGGTCACACTGGTTATGTATATGCTGTGGCTATATCCAGTGATTCAGAGTTCATTGTATCGGGAAGTGCAGATTAGACGGTGAGACTATGGGACGTCAAGACAGGTACCTGTAAGACCATGAGTGGTCACACTAGTTATGTATTATCTGTGGCTATATCCAGTGATTCAGAGTTCATCGTATCGGGAAGTGTAGATTAGACGGTGAGACTATGGGACGTCAAGACAGGTACCTGTAAGACCATGAGTGGTCACACTAGTTCTGTATCATCTGTGGCTATATCCAGTGATTCAGAGTTCATCGTATCGGGAAGTGCAGATAATACGGTGAGACTATGGGACGTCAAGACAGGTACCTGTAAGACCATGAGTGGTCACACTAGTTATGTATATGCTGTGGCTATATCCAGTGATTCACAGTTCATCGTATCGGGAAGTTATGATTATACGGTGAGACTATGGGACGTCAAGACAGGTACCTGTAAGACCATGAGTGGTCACACTAGTTCTGTATCATCTGTGGCTATATCCAGTGATTCAGAGTTCATCGTATCGGGAAGTTATGATTAGACGGTGAGACTATGGGACGTCAAGACAGGTACCTGTAAGACCATGAGTGGTCACACTAGTTATGTATATGCTGTGGCTATATCCAGTGATTCAGAGTTCATCGTATCGGGAAGTTATGATTAGACGGTGAGACTATGGGACGTCAAGACAGGTACCTGTAAGACCATGAGTGGTCACACTAGTTATGTATCTGCTGTGGCTATATCCAGTGATTCAGAGTTCATCGTATCGGGAAGTGGAGATAAGACGGTGAGACTATGGGACGTCAAGACAGGTACCTGTAAGACCATGAGTGGTCACACTAGTTATGTATATGCTGTGGCTATATCCAGTGATTCAGAGTTCATCGTATCGGGAAGTGTAGATTAGACGGTGAGACTATTGGACGTCAAGACAGGTACCTGTAAGACCATGAGTGGTCACACTAGTTATGTATGATCTGTGTCTATATCCAATGATGCAGAGTTCATCGTATCGGGAAGTGTAGATTATACGGTGAGACTATGGGACGTCAAGACAGGTACCTGTAAGACCATGAGTGGTCACACTAGTTATGTATGATCTGTGGCTATATCCAGTGATTCAGAGTTCATCGCATCGGGAAGTTATGATTAGACGGTGAGACTATGGGACGTCAAGACAGGTACCTGTAAGACCATGAGTGGTCACACAGATTATGTATGATCTGTGGCTATATCCAGTGATTCAGAGTTCATCGTATCGGGAAGTTATGATTATACGGTGAGACTATGGGACGTCAAGACAGGTACCAGTAAGACCATTAGTGATCACACTAGTAATGTATGATCTGTGGCTATATCCAGTGATTCAGAGTTCATCGTATCGGGAAGTGTAGATTATACGGTGAGACTATGGGACGTCAAGACAGGTACCAGTAAGACCATGAGTGGTCACACTTAATCTGTATATGCTGTGTCTATATCCAGTGATTCAGAGTTCATCGTATCGGGAAGTGCAGATAATACGGTGAGACTATGGGACGTCAAGACAGGTACCTGTAAGACCATGAGTGGTCACACTAGTTATGTTTCATCTGTGGCTATATCCAATGATTCAGAGTTCATCGTATCGGGAAGTGTAGATTATACGGTGAGACTATGGGACGTCAAGACAGATACCTGTAAGACCATTAGTAATCACACTAGTCATGTATGATCTGTGTCTATATCCAATGATGCAGAGTTCATCGTATCGGGAAGTGCAGATAATACGGTGAGACTATGGGACGTCAAGACAGGTACAAGTAAGACCATTAGTGGTCACACTAGTGTTGTATATGCTGTGTCTATATCCAGTGATTCAGAGCTCATCGTATCGGGAAGTGTAGATTATACGGTGAGACTATGGGACGTCAAGACAGGTACCAGTAAGACCATTAGTGATTACACTTGCTTTGTATATGCTTTGGCTATATCCAGTGATTCAGAGTTCATCGTATCGGGAAGTGCAGATAATACGGTGAGACTATGGGACGTCAAGACAGGTACCTGTAAGACCATGAGTGGTCACACTAGTTATGTATATGCTGTGGCTATATCCAGTGATTCAGAGTTCATCGTATCGGGAAGTTATGATTAGACGGTGAGACTATGGGACGTCAAGACAGGTACCTGTAAGACCATGAGTGGTCACACTAGTTATGTATCTGCTGTGGCTATATCCAGTGATTCAGAGTTCATCGTATCGGGAAGTTATGATTATACGGTGAGACTATGGGACGTCAAGACAGGTACCTGTAAGACCATGAGTGGTCACACTTATTCTGTATGATCTGTGGCTATATCCAGTGATTCAGAGTTCATCGTATCGGGAAGTGCAGATAATACGGTGAGACTATGGGACGTCAAGACAGGTACCTGTAAGACCATGAGTGGTCTCACGAATTATGTATATGCTGTGGCTATATCCAGTGATTCAGAGTTCATCGTATCGGGAAGTGCAGATAATACGGTGAGACTATGGGACGTCAAGACAGGTACCTGTAAGACCATGAGTGGTCACACTGATTCTGTATGATCTGTGGCTATATCCAATGATTCAGAGTTCATCGTATCGGGAAGTGTAGATTATACGGTGAGACTATGGGACGTCAAGACAGATACCTGTAAGACCATTAGTAATCACACTAGTCATGTATGATCTGTGTCTATATCCAATGATGCAGAGTTCATCGTATCGGGAAGTGTAGATTATACGGTGAGACTATGGGACGTCAAGACAGGTACCTGTAAGACCATGAGTGGTCACACTAGTTATGTTTCATCTGTGGCTATATCCAGTGATTCAGAGTTCATCGTATCGGGAAGTGGAGATAATACGGTGAGACTATGGGACGTCAAGACAGGTACCTGTATGACCATGAGTGGTCACACAGATTATGTATGATCTGTGGCTATATCCAGTGATTCAGAGTTCATCGTATCGGGAAGTGTAGATTATACGGTGAGACTATGGGACGTCAAGACAGGTACCTGTAAGACCATGAGTGGTCACACAGATTATGTATGATCTGTGGCTGTATCCAGTGATTCAGAGTTCATCGTATCGTGAAGTTATGATTAGACGGTGAGACTATGGGACGTCAAGATAGGTACCTGTAAGACCATGAGTGGTCACACTAATTCTGTATCATCTGTGGCTATATCCAGTGATTCAGAGTTCATCGTATCTGGAAGTTATGATTAGACGGTGAGACTATGGGACGTCAAGACAGGTACCTGTAAGACCATGAGTGGTCACACTAGTTATGTATATGCTGTGGCTATATCCAGTGATTCAGAGTTCATCGTATCGGGAAGTGCAGATAATACGGTGAGACTATGGGACGTCAAGACAGGTACCTGTAAGACCATGAGTGGTCACACTAGTTATGTATATGCTGTGGCTATATCCAGTGATTCAGAGTTCATCGTATCGGGAAGTTATGATTATACGGTGAGACTATGGGACGTCAAGACATATACCTGTAAGACCATTAGTAATCACACTAGTCATGTATGATCTGTGTCTATATCCAATGATTCAGAGTTCATCGTATCGGGAAGTGTAGATTATACGGTGAGACTATGGGACGTCAAGACAGGTACCTGTAAGACCATGAGTTGTCACACAAACTAGTTATATGCTGTGGCTATATCCAGTGATTTAGAGTTCATCGTATCGGGAAGTTATGATTATACGGTGAGACTATGGGACGTCAAGACAGGTACCTGTAAGACCATGAGTGGTCACACAGATTATGTATGATCTGTGGCTATATCCAGTGATTCCGAGTTCATCGTATCGGGAAGTGTAGATTATACGGTGAGACTATGGGACGTCAAGACATATACCTGTAAGACCATTAGTAATCACACTAGTCATGTATGATCTGTGTCTATATCCAATGATTCAGAGTTCATCGTATCGGGAAGTGTAGATTATACGGTGAGACTATGGGACGTCAAGACAGGTACCTGTAAGACCATGAGTTGTCACACAAACTAGTTATATGCTGTGGCTATATCCAGTGATTTAGAGTTCATCGTATCGGGAAGTTATGATTATACGGTGAGACTATGGGACGTCAAGACAGGTACCTGTAAGACCATGAGTGGTCACACAGATTATGTATGATCTGTGGCTATATCCAGTGATTCCGAGTTCATCGTATCGGGAAGTGCAGATAATACGGTGAGACTATGGGACGTCAAGACAGGTACCTGTAAGACCATGAGTGGTCACACTAGTTATGTATATGCTGTGGCTATATCCAGTGATTCCGAGTTCATCGTATCGGGAAGTGTAGATTATACGGTGAGACTATGGGACGTCAAGACAGGTACCTGTAAGACCATTAGTAATCACACTAGTTATGTTTCATCTGTGGCTATATCCAGTGATTCAGAGTTCATCGTATCGGGAAGTGGAGATAATACGGTGAGACTATGGGACGTCAAGACAGGTACCTGTATGACCATGAGTGGTCACACAGATTATGTATGATCTGTGGCTATATCCAGTGATTCAGAGTTCATCGTATCGGGAAGTGTAGATTATACGGTGAGACTATGGGACGTCAAGACAGGTACCTGTAAGACCATGAGTGGTCACACAGATTATGTATGATCTGTGGCTGTATCCAGTGATTCAGAGTTCATCGTATCGTGAAGTTATGATTAGACGGTGAGACTATGGGACGTCAAGATAGGTACCTGTAAGACCATGAGTGGTCACACTAATTCTGTATCATCTGTGGCTATATCCAGTGATTCAGAGTTCATCGTATCTGGAAGTTATGATTAGACGGTGAGACTATGGGACGTCAAGACAGGTACCTGTAAGACCATGAGTGGTCACACTAGTTATGTTTCATCTGTGGCTATATCCAGTGATTCAGAGTTCATCGTATCGGGAAGTGCAGATAATACGGTGAGACTATGGGACGTCAAGACAGGTACCTGTAAGACCATGAGTGGTCACACTAGTTATGTATATGCTGTGGCTATATCCAGTGATTCAGAGTTCATCGTATCGGGAAGTTATGATTATACGGTGAGACTATGGGACGTCAAGACATATACCTGTAAGACCATTAGTAATCACACTAGTCATGTATGATCTGTGTCTATATCCAATGATTCAGAGTTCATCGTATCGGGAAGTGTAGATTATACGGTGAGACTATGGGACGTCAAGACAGGTACCTGTAAGACCATGAGTGGTCACACTAGTTATGTATGATCTGTGGCTATATCCAGTGATTCAGAGTTCATCGTATCGGGAAGTTAAGATTATACGGTGAGACTATGGGACGTCAAGACAGGTACCTGTAAGACCATGAGTTGTCACACAAACTAGTTATATGCTGTGGCTATATCCAGTGATTTAGAGTTCATCGTATCGGGAAGTTAAGATTATACGGTGAGACTATGGGACGTCAAGACAGGTACCTGTAAGACCATGAGTGGTCACACTAGTCATGTATGATCTGTGGCTATATCCAGTGATTCAGAGTTCATCGTATCGGGAAGTTATGATTATACGGTGAGACTATGGGACGTCAAGACAGGTACCTGTAAGACCATGAGTTGTCACACAAACTAGTTATATGCTGTGGCTATATCCAGTGATTTAGAGTTCATCGTATCGGGAAGTTAAGATTATACGGTGAGACTATGGGACGTCAAGACAGGTACCTGTAAGACCATGAGTGGTCACACTAGTTATGTATGATCTGTGTCTATATCCAATGATGCAGAGTTCATCGTATCGGGAAGTGTAGATTATACGGTGAGACTATGGGACGTCAAGACAGGTACCTGTAAGACCATGAGTGGTCACACAAATTATGTATATGCTGTGGCTATATCCAGTGATTCAGAGTTCATCGCATCGGGAAGTTATGATTAGACGGTGAGACTATGGGACGTCAAGACAGGTACCTGTAAGACCATGAGTGGTCACACGAATTATGTATATGCTGTGGCTATATCCAGTGATTCAGAGTTCATCGTATCGGGAAGTCATGATAATACGGTGAGACTATGGGACGTCAAGACAGGTACCTGTAAGACCATGAGTGGTCACACTAGTTATGTATCTGCTGTGGCTATATCCAGTGATTCACAGTTCATCGTATCGGGAAGTGTAGATTAGACGGTGAGACTATGGGACGTCAAGACAGGTACCTGTAAGACCATGAGTGGTCACACTTATTCTGTATATGCTGTGGCTATATCCAGTGATTCAGAGTTCATCGTATCGGGAAGTGTAGATTATACGGTGAGACTATGGGACGTCAAGACAGGTACCTGTAAGACCATGAGTGGTCACACTAGTTATGTATGATCTGTGGCTATATCCAGTGATTCAGAGTTCATCGTATCGGGAAGTGTAGATTAGACGGTGAGACTATGGGACGTCAAGACAGGTACCTGTAAGACCATGAGTGGTCACACTTATTCTGTATATGCTGTGGCTATATCCAGTGATTCAGAGTTCATCGTATCGGGAAGTGTAGATTAGACGGTGAGACTATGGGACGTCAAGACAGGTACCTGTAAGACCATGAGTGGTCACACTAGTCATGTATATGCTGTGGCTATATCCAGTGATTCAGAGTTCATCGTATCGGGAAGTTATGATTAGACGGTGAGACTATGGGACGTCAAGACAGGTACCTGTATGACCATGAGTGGTCACACAGATTATGTATGATCTGTGGCTATATCCAGTGATTCAGAGTTCATCGTATCGGGAAGTGTAGATTATACGGTGAGACTATGGGACGTCAAGACAGGTACCTGTAAGACCATGAGTGGTCACACAGATTATGTATGATCTGTGGCTGTATCCAGTGATTCAGAGTTCATCGTATCGTGAAGTTATGATTAGACGGTGAGACTATGGGACGTCAAGACAGGTACCTGTAAGACCATGAGTTGTCACACAAACTAGTTATATGCTGTGGCTATATCCAGTGATTTAGAGTTCATCGTATCGGGAAGTTAAGATTATACGGTGAGACTATGGGACGTCAAGACAGGTACCTGTAAGACCATGAGTGGTCACACTAGTTATGTTTCATCTGTGGCTATATCCAATGATTCAGAGTTCATTGTATCGGGAAGTGTAGATTAGACGGTGAGACTATGGGACGTCAAGACATATACCTGTAAGACCATTAGTAATCACACTAGTCATGTATGATCTGTGTCTATATCCAATGATTCAGAGTTCATCGTATCGGGAAGTGTAGATTATACGGTGAGACTATGGGACGTCAAGACATATACCTGTAAGACCATGAGTGGTCACACTAGTCATGTATGATCTGTGGCTATATCCAATGATGCAGAGTTCATCGTATCGGGAAGTGTAGATTAGACGGTGAGACTATGGGACGTCAAGACAGGTACCTGTAAGACCATGAGCGGTCACACAAATTATGTATATGCTGTGGCTATATCCAGTGATTCAGAGTTCATCGTATCGGGAAGTGCAGATATTACGGTGAGACTATGGGACGTCAAGACAGGTACCTGTAAGACCATGAGTGGTCACACTAATTCTGTATGATCTGTGGCTATATCCAGTGATTCAGAGTTCATCGTATCGGGAAGTGCAGATAATACGGTGAGACTATGGGACGTCAAGACAGGTACCTGTAAGACCATGAGTGGTCACACTAGTTATGTTTCATCTGTGGCTATATCCAATGATTCAGAGTTCATCGTATCGGGAAGTGTAGATTATACGGTGAGACTATGGGACGTCAAGACATATACCTGTAAGACCATTAGTAATCACACTAGTCATGTATGATCTGTGTCTATATCCAATGATTCAGAGTTCATCGTATCGGGAAGTGTAGATTATACGGTGAGACTATGGGACGTCAAGACATATACCTGTAAGACCATTAGTAATCACACTAGTCATGTATGATCTGTGTCTATATCCAATGATGCAGAGTTCATCGTATCGGGAAGTGTAGATTAGACGGTGAGACTATGGGACGTCAAGACAGGTACCTGTAAGACCATGAGCGGTCACACAAATTATGTATATGCTGTGGCTATATCCAGTGATTCAGAGTTCATCGTATCGGGAAGTGCAGATATTACGGTGAGACTATGGGACGTCAAGACAGGTACCTGTAAGACCATGAGTGGTCACACTTAATCTGTATTATCTGTGGCTATATCCAGTGATTCAGAGTTAATCGTATCGGGAAGTTATGATTATACGGTGAGACTATGGGACGTCAAGACAGGTACCTGTAAGACCATGAGTGGTCACACTAGTTATGTATGATCTGTGGCTATATCCAGTGATTCAGAGTTCATCGTATCGGGAAGTGTAGATTAGACGGTGAGACTATGGGACGTCAAGACAGGTACCTGTAAGACCATGAGTGGTCACACTTATTCTGTATATGCTGTGGCTATATCCAATGATGCAGAGTTCATCGTATCGGGAAGTGTAGATTATACGGTGAGACTATGGGACGTCAAGACAGGTACCTGTAAGACCATGAGTGGTCACACAAATTATGTATATGCTGTGGCTATATCCAGTGATTCAGAGTTCATCGCATCGGGAAGTTATGATTAGACGGTGAGACTATGGGACGTCAAGACAGGTACCTGTAAGACCATGAGTGGTCACACGAATTATGTATATGCTGTGGCTATATCCAGTGATTCAGAGTTCATCGTATCGGGAAGTCATGATAATACGGTGAGACTATGGGACGTCAAGACAGGTACCTGTAAGACCATGAGTGGTCACACTAGTTATGTATCTGCTGTGGCTATATCCAGTGATTCACAGTTCATCGTATCGGGAAGTGTAGATTAGACGGTGAGACTATGGGACGTCAAGACAGGTACCTGTAAGACCATGAGTGGTCACACTAGTTATGTTTCATCTGTGGCTGTATCCAGTGATTCAGAGTTCATCGTATCGGGAAGTGTAGATTAGACGGTGAGACTATGGGACGTCAAGACAGATACCTGTAAGACCATGAGTGGTCACACTAGTTATGTATGATCTGTGGCTATATCCAGTGATTCAGAGTTCATCGTATCGGGAAGTGCAGATAATACGGTGAGACTATTGGACGTCAAGACAGGTACCTGTAAGACCATGAGTGGTCACACAGATTGAGTATTATCTGTGGCTGTATCCAGTGATTCAGAGTTCATCGTATCGGGAAGTTATGATTAGACGGTGAGACTATGGGACGTCAAGACAGGTACCTGTAAGACCATGAGCGGTCACACAAATTATGTATATGCTGTCGCTATATCCAGTGATTCACAGTTCATCGTATCGGGAAGTTATGATTAGACGGTGAGACTATGGGACGTCAAGACAGGTACCTGTAAGACCATGAGTGGTCACACTTAATCTGTATTATCTGTGGCTATATCCAGTGATTCAGAGTTAATCGTATCGGGAAGTTATGATTATACGGTGAGACTATGGGACGTCAAGACAGGTACCTGTAAGACCATGAGTGGTCACACTAGTTATGTATGATCTGTGGCTATATCCAGTGATTCAGAGTTCATCGTATCGGGAAGTGTAGATTAGACGGTGAGACTATGGGACGTCAAGACAGGTACCTGTAAGACCATGAGTGGTCACACTTATTCTGTATATGCTGTGGCTATATCCAGTGATTCAGAGTTCATCGTATCGGGAAGTGTAGATTAGACGGTGAGACTATGGGACGTCAAGACAGGTACCTGTAAGACCATGAGTGGTCACACTAGTTATGTATGATCTGTGGCTATATCCAGTGATTCAGAGTTAATCGTATCGGGAAGTTATGATTATACGGTGAGACTATGGGACGTCAAGACAGGTACCTGTAAGACCATGAGTGGTCACACTAGTTCTGTATCATCTGTGGCTATATCCAGTGATTCAGAGTTCATCGTATCTGGAAGTTATGATTAGACGGTGAGACTATGGGACGTCAAGACAGGTACCTGTAAGACCATGAGTGGTCACACTAGTTATGTATGATCTGTGGCTATATCCAGTGATTCAGAGTTCATCGTATCGGGAAGTGTAGATTAGACGGTGAGACTATTGGACGTCAAGACAGGTACCTGTAAGACCATGAGTGGTCACACTAGTTCTTTATCATCTGTGGCTATATCCAGTGATTCAGAGTTCATCGTATCGGGAAGTTATGATTAGACGGTGAGACTATGGGACGTCAAGACAGGTACCTGTAAGACCATCAGCGGTCACACAAATTATGTATATGCTGTCGCTATATCCAGTGATTCACAGTTCATCGTATCGGGAAGTTATGATTAGACGGTGAGACTATGGGACGTCAAGACAGGTACCTGTAAGACCATGAGTGGTCACACTAGTTATGTATGATCTGTGGCTATATCCAGTGATTCAGAGTTCATCGTATCGGGAAGTTATGATTAGACGGTGAGACTATGGGACGTCAAGACAGGTACCTGTAAGACCATGAGCGGTCACACAAATTATGTATATGCTGTCGCTATATCCAGTGATTCACAGTTCATCGTATCGGGAAGTTATGATTAGACGGTGAGACTATGGGACGTCAAGACAGGTACCTGTAAGACCATGAGTGGTCACACTTAATCTGTATTATCTGTGGCTATATCCAGTGATTCAGAGTTAATCGTATCGGGAAGTTATGATTATACGGTGAGACTATGGGACGTCAAGACAGGTACCTGTAAGACCATGAGTGGTCACACTAGTTATGTATGATCTGTGGCTATATCCAGTGATTCAGAGTTCATCGTATCGGGAAGTGTAGATTAGACGGTGAGACTATGGGACGTCAAGACAGGTACCTGTAAGACCATGAGTGGTCACACTTATTCTGTATATGCTGTGGCTATATCCAGTGATTCAGAGTTCATCGTATCGGGAAGTGTAGATTAGACGGTGAGACTATGGGACGTCAAGACAGGTACCTGTAAGACCATGAGTGGTCACACTAGTTATGTATGATCTGTGGCTATATCCAGTGATTCAGAGTTCATCGTATCGGGAAGTGGAGATAATACGGTGAGACTATTGGACGTCAAGACAGGTACCTGTAAGACCATGAGTGGTCACACTAGTTATGTATGATCTGTGGCTATATCCAGTGATTCAGAGTTCATCGTATCGGGAAGTGTAGATTAGACGGTGAGACTATGGGACGTCAAGACAGGTACCTGTAAGACCATGAGTGGTCACACTTATTCTGTATATGCTGTGGCTATATCCAGTGATTCAGAGTTCATCGTATCGGGAAGTGTAGATTAGACGGTGAGACTATGGGACGTCAAGACAGGTACCTGTAAGACCATGAGTGGTCACACTAGTTATGTATGATCTGTGGCTATATCCAGTGATTCAGAGTTCATCGTATCGGGAAGTGGAGATAATACGGTGAGACTATTGGACGTCAAGACAGGTACCTGTAAGACCATGAGTGGTCACACTAGTTCTGTATGATCTGTGGCTATATCCAGTGATTCAGAGTTCATCGTATCTGGAAGTTATGATTAGACGGTGAGACTATGGGACGTCAAGACAGGTACCTGTAAGACCATGAGTGGTCACACTAGTTATGTATGATCTGTGGCTATATCCAGTGATTCAGAGTTCATCGTATCGGGAAGTGTAGATTAGACGGTGAGACTATTGGACGTCAAGACAGGTACCTGTAAGACCATGAGTGGTCACACTAGTTCTTTATCATCTGTGGCTATATCCAGTGATTCAGAGTTCATCGTATCGGGAAGTTATGATTAGACGGTGAGACTATGGGACGTCAAGACAGGTACCTGTAAGACCATCAGCGGTCACACAAATTATGTATATGCTGTCGCTATATCCAGTGATTCACAGTTCATCGTATCGGGAAGTTATGATTAGACGGTGAGACTATGGGACGTCAAGACAGGTACCTGTAAGACCATGAGTGGTCACACTAGTTATGTATGATCTGTGGCTATATCCAGTGATTCAGAGTTCATCGTATCGGGAAGTGTAGATTAGACGGTGAGACTATTGGACGTCAAGACAGGTACCTGTAAGACCATGAGTGGTCACACTAGTTCTGTATCATCTGTGGCTATATCCAGTGATTCAGAGTTCATCGTATCGGGAAGTGGAGATAATACGGTGAGACTATTGGACGTCAAGACAGGTACCTGTAAGACCATGAGTGGTCACACTAGTTCTGTATCATCTGTGGCTATATCCAGTGATTCAGAGTTCATCGTATCTGGAAGTTATGATTAGACGGTGAGACTATGGGACGTCAAGACAGGTACCTGTAAGACCATGAGTGGTCACACTAGTTATGTATGATCTGTGGCTATATCCAGTGATTCAGAGTTCATCGTATCGGGAAGTGTAGATTAGACGGTGAGACTATTGGACGTCAAGACAGGTACCTGTAAGACCATGAGTGGTCACACTAGTTCTTTATCATCTGTGGCTATATCCAGTGATTCAGAGTTCAACGTATCGGGAAGTTATGATTAGACGGTGAGACTATGGGACGTCAAGACAGGTACCTGTAAGACCATGAGTGGTCACACAAATTATGTATATGCTGTCGCTATATCCAGTGATTCACAGTTCATCGTATCGGGAAGTTATGATTAGACGGTGAGACTATGGGACGTCAAGACAGGTACCTGTAAGACCATGAGTGGTCACACTAGTTATGTTTCATCTGTGGCTATATCCAGTGATTCAGAGTTCATCGTATCTGGAAGTTATGATTAGACGGTGAGACTATGGGACGTCAAGACAGGTACCTGTAAGACCATGAGTGGTCACACTAGTTATGTATGATCTGTGGCTATATCCAGTGATTCAGAGTTCATCGTATCGGGAAGTGCAGATAATACGGTGAGACTATTGGACGTCAAGACAGGTACCTGTAAGACCATGAGTGGTCACACTAGTTCTTTATCATCTGTGGCTATATCCAGTGATTCAGAGTTCATCGTATCGGGAAGTGGAGATAATACGGTGAGACTATGGGACGTCAAGACAGGTACCTGTAAGACCATGAGCGGTCACACAAATTATGTATATGCTGTCGCTATATCCAGTGATTCACAGTTCATCGTATCGGGAAGTTATGATTAGACGGTGAGACTATGGGACGTCAAGACAGGTACCTGTAAGACCATGAGTGGTCACACTAGTTATGTATGATCTGTGGCTATATCCAGTGATTCAGAGTTCATCGTATCGGGAAGTGGAGATAATACGGTGAGACTATTGGACGTCAAGACAGGTACCTGTAAGACCATGAGTGGTCACACTAGTTCTGTATCATCTGTGGCTATATCCAGTGATTCAGAGTTCATCGTATCGGGAAGTGGAGATAATACGGTGAGACTATGGGACGTCAAGACAGGTACCTGTAAGACCATGAGCGGTCACACTGGTTATGTATATGCTGTGGCTATATCCAGTGATTCAGAGTTCATCGTATCGGGAAATTATGATTAGACGGTGAGACTATGGGACGTCAAGACAGGTACCTGTAAGACCATGAGTGGTCACACTAGTTATGTTTCATCTGTGGCTATATCCAGTGATTCAGAGTTCATCGTATCGGGAAGTGCAGATAATACGGTGAGACTATGGGACGTCAAGACAGGTACCTGTAAGACCATGAGTGGTCACACTAGTTATGTACGATCTGTTGCTATATCCAGTGATTCAGAGTTCATCGTATCGGGAAGTGGAGATAATACGGTGAGACTATTGGACGTCAAGACAGGTACCTGTAAGACCATGAGTGGTCACACTAGTTATGTTTCATCTGTCGCTATATCCAGTGATTCACAGTTCATCGTATCGGGAAGTGGAGATAAGACGGTGAGACTATGGGACGTCAAGACAGGTACCTGTAAGACCATGAGTGGTCACACGAATTATGTATATGCTGTGGCTATATCCAGTGATTCACAGTTCATCGTATCTGGAAGTTATGATTAGACGGTGAGACTATGGGACGTCAAGACAGGTACCTGTAAGACCATGAGCGGTCACACTGGTTATGTATATGCTGTGGCTATATCCAGTGATTCAGAGTTCATCGTATCGGGAAGTGGAGATAATACGGTGAGACTATTGGACGTCAAGACAGGTACCTGTAAGACCATGAGTGGTCACACTAGTTATGTTTCATCTGTGGCTATATCCAGTGATTCAGAGTTCATCGTATCGGGAAGTGTAGATTAGACGGTGAGACTATGGGACGTCAAGACAGGTACCTGTAAGACCATGAGTGGTCACACAGATTGAATATTATCTGTGGCTATATCCAGTGATTCAGAGTTCATCGTATCGGGAAGTGCAGATAATACGGTGAGACTATTGGACGTCAAGACAGGTACCTGTAAGACCATGAGTGGTCACACAGATTGAGTATTATCTGTGGCTATATCCAGTGATTCAGAGTTCATCGTATCGGGAAGTGCAGATAATACGGTGAGACTATGGGACGTCAAGACAGGTACCTGTAAGACCATGAGTGGTCACACTAGTAATGTATGATCTGTGGCTATATCCAGTGATTCAGAGTTCATCGTATCGGGAAGTGCAGATTAGACGGTGAGACTATGGGACGTCAAGACAGGTACCTGTAAGACCATGAGTGGTCACACAGATTGAATATTATCTGTGGCTATATCCAGTGATTCAGAGTTCATCGTATCGGGAAGTGCAGATAATACGGTGAGACTATTGGACGTCAAGACAGGTACCTGTAAGACCATGAGTGGTCACACAGATTGAGTATTATCTGTGGCTATATCCAGTGATTCAGAGTTCATCGTATCGGAAGTAGAGATAAAACAGTGAGACTATGGGACGTCAAGACAGGTACCTGTAAGACCATGAGTGGTCACACTAGTAATGTATGATCTGTGGCTATATCCAGTGATTCAGAGTTCATCGTATCGGGAAGTGCAGATTAGACGGTGAGACTATGGGACGTCAAGACAGGTACCTGTAAGACCATGAGTGGTCAAACTAGTTATATGCTGTGGTTATATCCAGTGATTTAGAGTTCATCGTATCGGGAAGTGCAGATTATACGGTGAGACTATGGGACGTCAAGACAGGTACCTGTAAGACCATGAGTGGTCACACTAGTTATGTATGATCTGTGGCTATATCCAGTGATTCAGAGTTCATCGTATCGGGAAGTGGAGATAATACGGTGAGACTATGGGACGTCAAGACAGGTACCTGTAAGACCATGAGTGGTCACACTAGTTATGTTTCATCTGTGGCTATATCCAGTGATTCAGAGTTCATCGTATCGGGAAGTGGAGATAATACGGTGAGACTATTGGACGTCAAGACAGGTACCTGTAAGACCATGAGTGGTCACACTAGTTATGTATGATCTGTTGCTATATCCAGTGATTCAGAGTTCATCGTATCGGGAAGTGGAGATAATACGGTGAGACTATTGGACGTCAAGACAGGTACCTGTAAGACCATGAGTGGTCACACTAGTTATGTATGATCTGTGGCTATATCCAGTGATTCAGAGTTCATCGTATCGGGAAGTGCAGATAATACGGTGAGACTATGGGACGTCAAGACAGGTACCTGTAAGACCATGAGTGGTCACACTAGTTATGTTTCATCTGTGGCTATATCCAGTGATTCAGAGTTCATCGTATCGGGAAGTGGAGATAATACGGTGAGACTATGGGACGTAAGACAGGTACCTGTATGACCATGAGTGGTCACACAGATTATGTATGATCTGTGGCTATATCCAGTGATTCAGAGTTCATCGTATCGGGAAGTGTAGATTATACGGTGAGACTATGGGACGTCAAGACAGGTACCTGTAAGACCATGAGTGGTCACACTAGTTATGTATGATCTGTGGCTATATCCAGTGATTCAGAGTTCATCGTATCGGGAAGTTATGATTAGACGGTGAGACTATTGGACGTCAAGACAGGTACCTGTAAGACCATGAGTGGTCACACTAGTTCTGTATCATCTGTGGCTATATCCAGTGATTCAGAGTTCATCGTATCGGGAAGTGGAGATAATACGGTGAGACTATTGGACGTCAAGACAGGTACCTGTAAGACCATGAGTGGTCACACTAGTTCTGTATCATCTGTGGCTATATCCAGTGATTCAGAGTTCATCGTATCGGGAAGTGGAGATAATACGGTGAGACTATTGGACGTCAAGACAGGTACCTGTAAGACCATGAGTGGTCACACTAGTTATGTATGATCTGTGGCTATATCCAGTGATTCAGAGTTCATCGTATCGGGAAGTGTAGATTAGACGGTGAGACTATTGGACGTCAAGACAGGTACCTGTAAGACCATGAGTGGTCACACTAGTTCTTTATCATCTGTGGCTATATCCAGTGATTCAGAGTTCAACGTATCGGGAAGTTATGATTAGACGGTGAGACTATGGGACGTCAAGACAGGTACCTGTAAGACCATGAGTGGTCACACAAATTATGTATATGCTGTCGCTATATCCAGTGATTCACAGTTCATCGTATCGGGAAGTTATGATTAGACGGTGAGACTATGGGACGTCAAGACAGGTACCTGTAAGACCATGAGTGGTCACACTAGTTATGTTTCATCTGTGGCTATATCCAGTGATTCAGAGTTCATCGTATCTGGAAGTTATGATTAGACGGTGAGACTATGGGACGTCAAGACAGGTACCTGTAAGACCATGAGTGGTCACACTAGTTATGTATGATCTGTGGCTATATCCAGTGATTCAGAGTTCATCGTATCGGGAAGTGCAGATAATACGGTGAGACTATTGGACGTCAAGACAGGTACCTGTAAGACCATGAGTGGTCACACTAGTTCTTTATCATCTGTGGCTATATCCAGTGATTCAGAGTTCATCGTATCGGGAAGTGGAGATAATACGGTGAGACTATGGGACGTCAAGACAGGTACCTGTAAGACCATGAGCGGTCACACAAATTATGTATATGCTGTCGCTATATCCAGTGATTCACAGTTCATCGTATCGGGAAGTTATGATTAGACGGTGAGACTATGGGACGTCAAGACAGGTACCTGTAAGACCATGAGTGGTCACACTAGTTATGTATGATCTGTGGCTATATCCAGTGATTCAGAGTTCATCGTATCGGGAAGTGGAGATAATACGGTGAGACTATTGGACGTCAAGACAGGTACCTGTAAGACCATGAGTGGTCACACTAGTTCTGTATCATCTGTGGCTATATCCAGTGATTCAGAGTTCATCGTATCGGGAAGTGGAGATAATACGGTGAGACTATGGGACGTCAAGACAGGTACCTGTAAGACCATGAGCGGTCACACTGGTTATGTATATGCTGTGGCTATATCCAGTGATTCAGAGTTCATCGTATCGGGAAATTATGATTAGACGGTGAGACTATGGGACGTCAAGACAGGTACCTGTAAGACCATGAGTGGTCTCACTAGTTATGTTTCATCTGTGGCTATATCCAGTGATTCAGAGTTCATCGTATCGGGAAGTGCAGATAATACGGTGAGACTATTGGACGTCAAGACAGGTACCTGTAAGACCATGAGTGGTCACACTAGTTATGTACGATCTGTTGCTATATCCAGTGATTCAGAGTTCATCGTATCGGGAAGTGGAGATAATACGGTGAGACTATTGGACGTCAAGACAGGTACCTGTAAGACCATGAGTGGTCACACTAGTTATGTTTCATCTGTCGCTATATCCAGTGATTCACAGTTCATCGTATCGGGAAGTGGAGATAAGACGGTGAGACTATGGGACGTCAAGACAGGTACCTGTAAGACCATGAGTGGTCACACGAATTATGTATATGCTGTGGCTATATCCAGTGATTCACAGTTCATCGTATCTGGAAGTTATGATTAGACGGTGAGACTATGGGACGTCAAGACAGGTACCTGTAAGACCATGAGCGGTCACACTGGTTATGTATATGCTGTGGCTATATCCAGTGATTCAGAGTTCATCGTATCGGGAAGTGGAGATAATACGGTGAGACTATTGGACGTCAAGACAGGTACCTGTAAGACCATGAGTGGTCACACTAGTTATGTTTCATCTGTGGCTATATCCAGTGATTCAGAGTTCATCGTATCGGGAAGTGGAGATAATACGGTGAGACTATTGGACGTCAAGACAGGTACCTGTAAGACCATGAGTGGTCACACAGATTGAGTATTATCTGTGGCTATATCCAGTGATTCAGAGTTCATCGTATCGGGAAGTGCAGATAATACGGTGAGACTATTGGATGTCAAGACAGGTACCTGTAAGACCATGAGTGGTCACACAGATTGAGTATTATCTGTGGCTATATCCAGTGATTCAGAGTTCATCGTATCGGGAAGTTGAGATAATACGGTGAGACTATTGGACGTCAAGACAGGTACCTGTAAGACCATGAGTGGTCACACTGATTCTGTATTATCTGTGGCTATATCCAGTGATTCAGAGTTCATCGTATCGGGAAGTGCAGATAATACGGTGAGACTATTGGACGTCAAGACAGGTACCTGTAAGACCATGAGTGGTCACACTAGTTATGTTTCATCTGTGGCTATATCCAGTGATTCAGAGTTCATCGTATCGGAAGTTAAGATTATACGGTGAGACTATGGGACGTCAAGACAGGTACCTGTAAGACCATGAGTGGTCACACTGATTCTGTATTATCCGTGGCTATATCCAGTGATTCAGAGTTCATCGTATCGGGAAGTGCAGATAATACGGTGAGACTATTGGACGTCAAGACAGGTACCTGTAAGACCATGAGTGGTCACACTAGTTATGTTTCATCTGTTGCTATATCCAGTGATTCAGAGTTCATCGTATCGGGAAGTGCAGATAATACGGTGAGACTATTGGACGTCAAGACAGGTACCTGTAAGACCATGAGTGGTCACACTTGTTATGTATGATCTGTGGCTATATCCAGTGATTCAGAGTTCATCGTATCGGAAGTAGAGATAAAACAGTGAGACTATGGGACGTCAAGACAGGTACCTGTAAGACCATGAGTGGTCACACTAGTAATGTATGATCTGTGGCTATATCCAGTGATTCAGAGTTCATCGTATCGGGAAGTGGAGATAAGACGGTGAGACTATGGGACGTCAAGACAGGTACCTGTAAGACCATGAGTGGTCACACAGATTGAGTATTATCTGTGGCTATATCCAGTGATTCAGAGTTCATCGTATCGGGAAGTAGAGATAAGACGGTGAGACTATGGGACGTCAAGACAGGTACCTGTAAGACCATGAGTGGTCACACTAGTTATGTTTCATCTGTGGCTATATCCAGTGATTCAGAGTTCATCGTATCGGGAAGTGGAGATAATACGGTGAGACTATTGGACGTCAAGACAGGTACCTGTAAGACCATGAGTGGTCACACTTGTTATGTATGATCTGTGGCTATATCCAGTGATTCAGAGTTCATCGTATCGGAAGTAGAGATAAAACAGTGAGACTATGGGACGTCAAGACAGGTACCTGTAAGACCATGAGTGGTCACACTAGTAATGTATGATCTGTGGCTATATCCAGTGATTCAGAGTTCATCGTATCGGGAAGTGGAGATAAGACGGTGAGACTATGGGACGTCAAGACAGGTACCTGTAAGACCATGAGTGGTCACACAGATTGAGTATTATCTGTGGCTATATCCAGTGATTCAGAGTTCATCGTATCGGGAAGTAGAGATAAGACGGTGAGACTATGGGACGTCAAGACAGGTACCTGTAAGACCATGAGTGGTCACACAGATTATGTATGATCTGTGGCTATATCCAGTGATTCAGAGTTCATCGTATCGGGAAGTGCAGATAATACGGTGAGACTATGGGACGTCAAGATAGGTACCTGTAAGACCATGAGTGGTCACACTAATTCTGTATGATCTGTGGCTATATCCAGTGATTCAGAGTTCATCGTATCGGGAAGTGCAGATAATACGGTGAGACTATTGGACGTCAAGACAGGTACCTGTAAGACCATGAGTGGTCACACAGATTGAGTATTATCTGTGGCTATATCCAGTGATTCAGAGTTCATCGTATCGGGAAGTGCAGATAATACGGTGAGACTATTGGACGTCAAGACAGGTACCTGTAAGACCATGAGTGGTCACACTAGTAATGTATGATCTGTGGCTATATCCAGTGATTCAGAGTTCATCGTATCGGGAAGTGCAGATAATACGGTGAGACTATGGGACGTCAAGACAGGTACCTGTAAGACCATGAGTGGTCACACTAGTTATGTATGATCTGTTGCTATATCCAGTGATTCAGAGTTCATCGTATCGGGAAGTGGAGATAATACGGTGAGACTATTGGACGTCAAGACAGGTACCTGTAAGACCATGAGTGGTCACACTAGTTATGTATGATCTGTGGCTATATCCAGTGATTCAGAGTTCATCGTATCGGGAAGTGGAGATAATACGGTGAGACTATGGGACGTCAAGACAGGTACCTGTAAGACCATGAGTGGTCACACTAGTTATGTTTCATCTGTGGCTATATCCAGTGATTCAGAGTTCATCGTATCGGGAAGTGGAGATAATACGGTGAGACTATTGGACGTCAAGACAGGTACCTGTAAGACCATGAGTGGTCACACAGATTGAGTATTATCTGTGGCTGTATCCAGTGATTCAGAGTTCATCGTATCGGGAAGTGCAGATAATACGGTGAGACTATTGGACGTCAAGACAGGTACCTGTAAGACCATGAGTGGTCACACTAGTTATGTACGATCTGTTGCTATATCCAGTGATTCAGAGTTCATCGTATCGGGAAGTGGAGATAATACGGTGAGACTATTGGACGTCAAGACAGGTACCTGTAAGACCATGAGTGGTCACACTAGTTATGTTTCATCTGTGGCTATATCCAGTGATTCAGAGTTCATCGTATCGGGAAGTGCAGATAATACGGTGAGACTATTGGACGTCAAGACAGGTACCTGTAAGACCATGAGTGGTCACACAGATTGAGTATTATCTGTGGCTATATCCAGTGATTCAGAGTTCATCGTATCGGGAAGTGCAGATAATACGGTGAGACTATTGGACGTCAAGACAGGTACCTGTAAGACCATGAGTGGTCACACAGATTGAGTATTATCTGTGGCTATATCCAGTGATTCAGAGTTCATCGTATCGGGAAGTAGAGATAAGACGGTGAGACTATGGGACGTCAAGACAGGTACCTGTAAGACCATGAGTGGTCACACTAGTTATGTATGATCTGTGGCTATATCCAGTGATTCAGAGTTCATCGTATCGGGAAGTGCAGATAATACGGTGAGACTATTGGACGTCAAGACAGGTACCTGTAAGACCATGAGTGGTCACACTAGTTATGTTTCATCTGTGGCTATATCCAGTGATTCAGAGTTCATCGTATCGGGAAGTGGAGATAATACGGTGAGACTATTGGACGTCAAGACAGGTACCTGTAAGACCATGAGTGGTCACACTAGTTATGTATGATCTGTTGCTATATCCAGTGATTCAGAGTTCATCGTATCGGGAAGTGGAGATAATACGGTGAGACTATTGGACGTCAAGACAGGTACCTGTAAGACCATGAGTGATCACACTAGTTATGTTTCATCTGTGGCTATATCCAGTGATTCAGAGTTCATCGTATCGGGAAGTGGAGATAATACGGTGAGACTATGGGACGTCAAGACAGGTACCTGTAAGACCATGAGTGGTCACACAGATTATGTATGATCTGTGGCTATATCCAGTGATTCAGAGTTCATCGTATCGGGAAGTGCAGATAATACGGTGAGACTATGGGACGTCAAGATAGGTACCTGTAAGACCATGAGTGGTCACACTAGTTATGTATATGCTGTGGCTATATCCAGTGATTCAGAGTTCATCGTATCGGGAAGTTATGATTATACGGTGAGACTATGGGACGTCAAGACAGGTACCTGTAAGACCATGAGTGGTCACACAGATTGAATATTATCTGTGGCTATATCCAGTGATTCAGAGTTCATCGTATCGGGAAGTGCAGATAATACGGTGAGACTATTGGACGTCAAGACAGGTACCTGTAAGACCATGAGTGGTCACACAGATTGAGTATTATCTGTGGCTATATCCAGTGATTCAGAGTTCATCGTATCGGGAAGTGCAGATAATACGGTGAGACTATGGGACGTCAAGACAGGTACCTGTAAGACCATGAGTGGTCACACAGATTGAGTATTATCTGTGGCTATATCCAGTGATTCAGAGTTCATCGTATCGGAAGTAGAGATAAAACAGTGAGACTATGGGACGTCAAGACAGGTACCTGTAAGACCATGAGTGGTCACACTAGTAATGTATGATCTGTGGCTATATCCAGTGATTCAGAGTTCATCGTATCGGGAAGTGCAGATTAGACGGTGAGACTATGGGACGTCAAGACAGGTACCTGTAAGACCATGAGTGGTCAAACTAGTTATATGCTGTGGTTATATCCAGTGATTTAGAGTTCATCGTATCGGGAAGTGCAGATTATACGGTGAGACTATGGGACGTCAAGACAGGTACCTGTAAGACCATGAGTGGTCACACTAGTTATGTATGATCTGTGGCTATATCCAGTGATTCAGAGTTCATCGTATCGGGAAGTGGAGATAATACGGTGAGACTATGGGACGTCAAGACAGGTACCTGTAAGACCATGAGTGGTCACACTAGTTATGTTTCATCTGTGGCTATATCCAGTGATTCAGAGTTCATCGTATCGGGAAGTGGAGATAATACGGTGAGACTATTGGACGTCAAGACAGGTACCTGTAAGACCATGAGTGGTCACACTAGTTATGTATGATCTGTTGCTATATCCAGTGATTCAGAGTTCATCGTATCGGGAAGTGGAGATAATACGGTGAGACTATTGGACGTCAAGACAGGTACCTGTAAGACCATGAGTGGTCACACTAGTTATGTATGATCTGTGGCTATATCCAGTGATTCAGAGTTCATCGTATCGGGAAGTGCAGATAATACGGTGAGACTATGGGACGTCAAGACAGGTACCTGTAAGACCATGAGTGGTCACACTAGTTATGTTTCATCTGTGGCTATATCCAGTGATTCAGAGTTCATCGTATCGGGAAGTGGAGATAATACGGTGAGACTATGGGACGTAAGACAGGTACCTGTATGACCATGAGTGGTCACACAGATTATGTATGATCTGTGGCTATATCCAGTGATTCAGAGTTCATCGTATCGGGAAGTGTAGATTATACGGTGAGACTATGGGACGTCAAGACAGGAACCTGTAAGACCATGAGTGGTCACACAGATTATGTATGATCTGTGGCTATATCCAGTGATTCAGAGTTCATCGTATCGGGAAGTGTAGATTATACGGTGAGACTATGGGACGTCAAGACAGGTACCTGTAAGACCATGAGTGGTCACACAGATTATGTATGATCTGTGGCTGTATCCAGTGATTCAGAGTTCATCGTATCGGGAAGTTATGATTAGACGGTGAGACTATGGGACGTCAAGATAGGTACCTGTAAGACCATGAGTGGTCACACTAATTCTGTATGATCTGTGGCTATATCCAGTGATTCAGAGTTCATCGTATCGGGAAGTGCAGATAATACGGTGAGACTATTGGACGTCAAGACAGGTAGCTGTAAGACCATGAGTGGTCACACTGATTCTGTATGATCTGTGGCTATATCCAGTGATTCAGAGTTCATCGTATCGGGAAGTTAAGATTATACGGTGAGACTATGGGACGTCAAGACAGGTACCTGTAAGACCATGAGTGGTCACACTTATTCTGTATGATCTGTGGCTATATCCAGTGATTCAGAGTTCATCGTATCGGGAAGTGCAGATTAGACGGTAAGACTATGGGACGTCAAGACAGGTACCTGTAAGACCATGAGTGGTCACACAGATTGAGTATTATCTGTGGCTATATCCAGTGATTCAGAGTTCATCGTATCGGAAGTTAAGATTATACGGTGAGACTATGGGACGTCAAGACAGGTACCTGTAAGACCATGAGTGGTCACACTAGTGTTGTATATGCTGTGGCTATATCCAGTGATTCAGAGTTCATCGTATCGGGAAGTTATGATAAGACGGTGAGACTATGGGACGTCAAGACAGGTACCTGTAAGACCATGAGTGGTCACACTAATGTTGTATATGCTGTCGCTATATCCAGTGATTCAGAGTTCATCGTATCGGGAAGTGCAGATAATACGGTGAGACTATTGGACGTCAAGATTGGTACCTGTAAGACCATGAGTGATCACACTAGTTATGTTTCATCTGTGGCTATATCCAGTGATTCAGAGTTCATCGTATCGGGAAGTTATGATAAGACGGTGAGACTATGGGACGTCAAGACAGGTACCTGTAAGACCATGAGTGGTCACACTAGTTATGTATCATCTGTGGCTATATCCAGTGATTCAGAGTTCATCGTATCGGGAAGTGGAGATAATACGGTGAGACTATGGGACGTCAAGACAGGTACCTGTATGACCATGAGTGGTCACACAGATTATGTATGATCTGTGGCTATATCCAGTGATTCAGAGTTCATCGTATCGGGAAGTGTAGATTATACGGTGAGACTATGGGACGTCAAGACAGGTACCTGTAAGACCATGAGTGGTCACACAGATTATGTATGATCTGTGGCTATATCCAGTGATTCAGAGTTCATCGTATCGGGAAGTTATGATTAGACGGTGAGACTATGGGACGTCAAGATAGGTACCTGTAAGACCATGAGTGGTCACACTAATTCTGTATGATCTGTGGCTATATCCAGTGATTCAGAGTTCATCGTATCGGGAAGTGCAGATATTACGGTGAGACTATGGGACGTCAAGACAGGTACCTGTAAGACCATGAGTGGTCACACAGATTGAGTATTATCTGTGGCTATATCCAGTGATTCAGAGTTCATCGTATCGGGAAGTGCAGATATTACGGTGAGACTATGGGACGTCAAGACAGGTACCTGTAAGACCATGAGTGGTCACACTAGTTATGTATCTGCTGTGGCTATATCCAGTGATTCAGAGTTCATCGTATCGGGAAGTGTAGATTAGACGGTGAGACTATGGGACGTCAAGACAGGTACCTGTAAGACCATGAGTGGTCACACAAATTATGTATCTGCTGTGGCTATATCCAGTGATTCAGAGTTCATCGTATCGGGAAGTTGAGATAATACGGTGAGACTATTGGACGTCAAGACAGGTACCTGTAAGACCATGAGTGGTCACACAGATTGAGTATTATCTGTGGCTATATCCAGTGATTCAGAGTTCATCGTATCGGGAAGTGCAGATAATACGGTGAGACTATGGGACGTCAAGACAGGTACCTGTAAGACCATGAGTGGTCACACTAGTTATGTTTCATCTGTGGCTATATCCAGTGATTCAGAGTTCATCGTATCGGGAAGTGGAGATAATACGGTGAGACTATGGGACGTCAAGATAGGTACCTGTAAGACCATGAGTGGTCACACTAATTCTGTATGATCTGTGGCTATATCCAGTGATTCAGAGTTCATCGTATCGGGAAGTGCAGATAATACGGTGAGACTATTGGACGTCAAGACAGGTACCTGTAAGACCATGAGTGGTCACACTAGTTATGTTTCATCTGTGGCTATATCCAGTGATTCAGAGTTCATCGTATCGGGAAGTGGAGATAATACGGTGAGACTATGGGACGTCAAGATAGGTACCTGTAAGACCATGAGTGGTCACACTAATTCTGTATGATCTGTGGCTATATCCAGTGATTCAGAGTTCATCGTATCGGGAAGTGCAGATAATACGGTGAGACTATTGGACGTCAAGACAGGTACCTGTAAGACCATGAGTGGTCACACAGATTGAGTATTATCTGTGGCTATATCCAGTGATTCAGAGTTCATCGTATCGGGAAGTGTAGATTATACGGTGAGACTATGGGACGTCAAGACAGGTACCTGTAAGACCATGAGTGGTCACACAGATTATGTATGATCTGTGGCTATATCCAGTGATTCAGAGTTCATCGTATCGGGAAGTGCAGATAATACGGTGAGACTATTGGACGTCAAGACAGGTACCTGTAAGACCATGAGTGGTCACACAGATTGAGTATTATCTGTGGCTATATCCAGTGATTCAGAGTTCATCGTATCGGGAAGTGCAGATAATACGGTGAGACTATGGGACGTCAAGACAGGTACCTGTAAGACCATGAGTGGTCACACAGATTGAGTATTATCTGTGGCTATATCCAGTGATTCAGAGTTCATCGTATCGGAAGTAGAGATAAAACAGTGAGACTATGGGACGTCAAGACAGGTACCTGTAAGACCATGAGTGGTCACACTAGTAATGTATGATCTGTGGCTATATCCAGTGATTCAGAGTTCATCGTATCGGGAAGTGCAGATTAGACGGTGAGACTATGGGACGTCAAGACAGGTACCTGTAAGACCATGAGTGGTCAAACTAGTTATATGCTGTGGTTATATCCAGTGATTTAGAGTTCATCGTATCGGGAAGTGCAGATTATACGGTGAGACTATGGGACGTCAAGACAGGTACCTGTAAGACCATGAGTGGTCACACTAGTTATGTATGATCTGTGGCTATATCCAGTGATTCAGAGTTCATCGTATCGGGAAGTGGAGATAATACGGTGAGACTATGGGACGTCAAGACAGGTACCTGTAAGACCATGAGTGGTCACACTAGTTATGTTTCATCTGTGGCTATATCCAGTGATTCAGAGTTCATCGTATCGGGAAGTGCAGATAATACGGTGAGACTATGGGACGTCAAGACAGGTACCTGTAAGACCATGAGTGGTCACACTAGTTATGTTTCATCTGTGGCTATATCCAGTGATTCAGAGTTCATCGTATCGGGAAGTGGAGATAATACGGTGAGACTATGGGACGTAAGACAGGTACCTGTATGACCATGAGTGGTCACACAGATTATGTATGATCTGTGGCTATATCCAGTGATTCAGAGTTCATCGTATCGGGAAGTGTAGATTATACGGTGAGACTATGGGACGTCAAGACAGGAACCTGTAAGACCATGAGTGGTCACACAGATTATGTATGATCTGTGGCTATATCCAGTGATTCAGAGTTCATCGTATCGGGAAGTGTAGATTATACGGTGAGACTATGGGACGTCAAGACAGGTACCTGTAAGACCATGAGTGGTCACACAGATTATGTATGATCTGTGGCTGTATCCAGTGATTCAGAGTTCATCGTATCGGGAAGTTATGATTAGACGGTGAGACTATGGGACGTCAAGATAGGTACCTGTAAGACCATGAGTGGTCACACTAATTCTGTATGATCTGTGGCTATATCCAGTGATTCAGAGTTCATCGTATCGGGAAGTGCAGATAATACGGTGAGACTATTGGACGTCAAGACAGGTAGCTGTAAGACCATGAGTGGTCACACTGATTCTGTATGATCTGTGGCTATATCCAGTGATTCAGAGTTCATCGTATCGGGAAGTTAAGATTATACGGTGAGACTATGGGACGTCAAGACAGGTACCTGTAAGACCATGAGTGGTCACACTTATTCTGTATGATCTGTGGCTATATCCAGTGATTCAGAGTTCATCGTATCGGGAAGTGCAGATTAGACGGTAAGACTATGGGACGTCAAGACAGGTACCTGTAAGACCATGAGTGGTCACACAGATTGAGTATTATCTGTGGCTATATCCAGTGATTCAGAGTTCATCGTATCGGAAGTTAAGATTATACGGTGAGACTATGGGACGTCAAGACAGGTACCTGTAAGACCATGAGTGGTCACACTAGTGTTGTATATGCTGTGGCTATATCCAGTGATTCAGAGTTCATCGTATCGGGAAGTTATGATAAGACGGTGAGACTATGGGACGTCAAGACAGGTACCTGTAAGACCATGAGTGGTCACACTAATGTTGTATATGCTGTCGCTATATCCAGTGATTCAGAGTTCATCGTATCGGGAAGTGCAGATAATACGGTGAGACTATTGGACGTCAAGATTGGTACCTGTAAGACCATGAGTGATCACACTAGTTATGTTTCATCTGTGGCTATATCCAGTGATTCAGAGTTCATCGTATCGGGAAGTTATGATAAGACGGTGAGACTATGGGACGTCAAGACAGGTACCTGTAAGACCATGAGTGGTCACACTAGTTATGTATCATCTGTGGCTATATCCAGTGATTCAGAGTTCATCGTATCGGGAAGTGGAGATAATACGGTGAGACTATGGGACGTCAAGACAGGTACCTGTATGACCATGAGTGGTCACACAGATTATGTATGATCTGTGGCTATATCCAGTGATTCAGAGTTCATCGTATCGGGAAGTGTAGATTATACGGTGAGACTATGGGACGTCAAGACAGGTACCTGTAAGACCATGAGTGGTCACACAGATTATGTATGATCTGTGGCTATATCCAGTGATTCAGAGTTCATCGTATCGGGAAGTTATGATTAGACGGTGAGACTATGGGACGTCAAGATAGGTACCTGTAAGACCATGAGTGGTCACACTAATTCTGTATGATCTGTGGCTATATCCAGTGATTCAGAGTTCATCGTATCGGGAAGTGCAGATATTACGGTGAGACTATGGGACGTCAAGACAGGTACCTGTAAGACCATGAGTGGTCACACAGATTGAGTATTATCTGTGGCTATATCCAGTGATTCAGAGTTCATCGTATCGGGAAGTGCAGATATTACGGTGAGACTATGGGACGTCAAGACAGGTACCTGTAAGACCATGAGTGGTCACACTAGTTATGTATCTGCTGTGGCTATATCCAGTGATTCAGAGTTCATCGTATCGGGAAGTGTAGATTAGACGGTGAGACTATGGGACGTCAAGACAGGTACCTGTAAGACCATGAGTGGTCACACAAATTATGTATCTGCTGTGGCTATATCCAGTGATTCAGAGTTCATCGTATCGGGAAGTTGAGATAATACGGTGAGACTATTGGACGTCAAGACAGGTACCTGTAAGACCATGAGTGGTCACACAGATTGAGTATTATCTGTGGCTATATCCAGTGATTCAGAGTTCATCGTATCGGGAAGTGCAGATAATACGGTGAGACTATGGGACGTCAAGACAGGTACCTGTAAGACCATGAGTGGTCACACTAGTTATGTTTCATCTGTGGCTATATCCAGTGATTCAGAGTTCATCGTATCGGGAAGTGGAGATAATACGGTGAGACTATGGGACGTCAAGATAGGTACCTGTAAGACCATGAGTGGTCACACTAATTCTGTATGATCTGTGGCTATATCCAGTGATTCAGAGTTCATCGTATCGGGAAGTGCAGATAATACGGTGAGACTATTGGACGTCAAGACAGGTACCTGTAAGACCATGAGTGGTCACACTAGTTATGTTTCATCTGTGGCTATATCCAGTGATTCAGAGTTCATCGTATCGGGAAGTGGAGATAATACGGTGAGACTATGGGACGTCAAGATAGGTACCTGTAAGACCATGAGTGGTCACACTAATTCTGTATGATCTGTGGCTATATCCAGTGATTCAGAGTTCATCGTATCGGGAAGTGCAGATAATACGGTGAGACTATTGGACGTCAAGACAGGTACCTGTAAGACCATGAGTGGTCACACAGATTGAGTATTATCTGTGGCTATATCCAGTGATTCAGAGTTCATCGTATCGGGAAGTGTAGATTATACGGTGAGACTATGGGACGTCAAGACAGGTACCTGTAAGACCATGAGTGGTCACACAGATTATGTATGATCTGTGGCTATATCCAGTGATTCAGAGTTCATCGTATCGGGAAGTGCAGATAATACGGTGAGACTATTGGACGTCAAGACAGGTACCTGTATGACCATGAGTGGTCACACAGATTATGTATGATCTGTGGCTATATCCAGTGATTCAGAGTTCATCGTATCGGGAAGTGTAGATTATACGGTGAGACTATGGGACGTCAAGACAGGTACCTGTAAGACCATGAGTGGTCACACAGATTATGTATGATCTGTGGCTATATCCAGTGATTCAGAGTTCATCGTATCGGGAAGTTATGATTAGACGGTGAGACTATGGGACGTCAAGATAGGTACCTGTAAGACCATGAGTGGTCACACTAATTCTGTATGATCTGTGGCTATATCCAGTGATTCAGAGTTCATCGTATCGGGAAGTGCAGATATTACGGTGAGACTATGGGACGTCAAGACAGGTACCTGTAAGACCATGAGTGGTCACACTAGTTATGTATGATCTGTTGCTATATCCAGTGATTCAGAGTTCATCGTATCGGGAAGTGCAGATATTACGGTGAGACTATGGGACGTCAAGACAGGTACCTGTAAGACCATGAGTGGTCACACTAGTTATGTATCTGCTGTGGCTATATCCAGTGATTCAGAGTTCATCGTATCGGGAAGTGTAGATTAGACGGTGAGACTATGGGACGTCAAGACAGGTACCTGTAAGACCATGAGTGGTCACACAAATTATGTATCTGCTGTGGCTATATCCAGTGATTCAGAGTTCATCGTATCGGGAAGTTGAGATAATACGGTGAGACTATTGGACGTCAAGACAGGTACCTGTAAGACCATGAGTGGTCACACAGATTGAGTATTATCTGTGGCTATATCCAGTGATTCAGAGTTCATCGTATCGGGAAGTGCAGATAATACGGTGAGACTATGGGACGTCAAGACAGGTACCTGTAAGACCATGAGTGGTCACACTAGTTATGTTTCATCTGTGGCTATATCCAGTGATTCAGAGTTCATCGTATCGGGAAGTGGAGATAATACGGTGAGACTATGGGACGTCAAGATAGGTACCTGTAAGACCATGAGTGGTCACACTAATTCTGTATGATCTGTGGCTATATCCAGTGATTCAGAGTTCATCGTATCGGGAAGTGCAGATAATACGGTGAGACTATTGGACGTCAAGACAGGTACCTGTAAGACCATGAGTGGTCACACTAGTTATGTTTCATCTGTGGCTATATCCAGTGATTCAGAGTTCATCGTATCGGGAAGTGGAGATAATACGGTGAGACTATGGGACGTCAAGATAGGTACCTGTAAGACCATGAGTGGTCACACTAATTCTGTATGATCTGTGGCTATATCCAGTGATTCAGAGTTCATCGTATCGGGATGTGTAGATTATACGGTGAGACTATGGGACGTCAAGACAGGTACAAGTAAGACCATTAGTGGTCACACTAGTGTTGTATATGCTGTGTCTATATCCAGTGATTCAGAGTTCATCGTATCGGGAAGTGTAGATAATACGGTGAGACTATTGGACGTCAAGACAGGTACCTGTAAGACCATGAGTGGTCACACTAGTTATGTACGATCTGTTGCTATATCCAGTGATTCAGAGTTCATCGTATCGGGAAGTGGAGATAATACGGTGAGACTATTGGACGTCAAGACAGGTACCTGTAAGACCATGAGTGGTCACACAGATTGAGTATTATCTGTGGCTATATCCAGTGATTCAGAGTTCATCGTATCGGGAAGTGCAGATAATACGGTGAGACTATTGGACGTCAAGACAGGTACCTGTAAGACCATGAGTGGTCACACAGATTGAGTATTATCTGTGGCTATATCCAGTGATTCAGAGTTCATCGTATCGGGAAGTGCAGATAATACGGTGAGACTATTGGACGTCAAGACAGGTACCTGTAAGACCATGAGTGGTCACACTTATTCTGTATGATCTGTGGCTATATCCAGTGATTCAGAGTTCATCGTATCGGGAAGTGCAGATTAGACGGTAAGACTATGGGACGTCAAGACAGGTACCTGTAAGACCATGAGTGGTCACACTAGTTATGTATATGCTGTGGCTATATCCAGTGATTCAGAGTTCATCGTATCGGGAAGTGGAGATAATACGGTGAGACTATGGGACGTCAAGACAGGTACCTGTAAGACCATGAGTGGTCTCACGAATTATGTATATGCTGTGGCTATATCCAGTGATTCAGAGTTCATCGTATCGGGAAGTGCAGATAATACGGTGAGACTATGGGACGTCAAGACAGGTACCTGTAAGACCATGAGTGGTCACACTAGTTATGTTTCATCTGTGGCTATATCCAGTGATACAGAGTTCATCGTATCGGGAAGGGAGATAATACGGTGAGACTATGACACGTCAAGACAGGTACCTGTAAGACCATGAGTGGTCACACAGATTGAGTATTATCTGTGGCTATATCCAGTGATTCAGAGTTCATCGTATCGGGAAGTGCAGATAATACGGTGAGACTATTGGACGTCAAGACAGGTACCAGTAAGACCATGAGTGGTCACACACATTGAGTATATGCTGTGGCTATATCCAGTGATTCAGAGTTCATCGTATCGGGAAGTGTAGATTAGACGGTGAGACTATGGGACGTCAAGACAGGTACCTGTAAGACCATGAGTGGTCACACAGATTGAGTATTATCTGTGGCTATATCCAGTGATTCAGAGTTCATCGTATCGGGAAGTGCAGATAATACGGTGAGACTATTGGACGTCAAGACAGGTACCTGTAAGACCATGAGTGGTCACACAGATTATGTATTATCTGTGGCTATATCCAGTGATTCAGAGTTCATCGTATCGGGAAGTGCAGATAATACGGTGAGACTATTGGACGTCAAGACAGGTACCTGTAAGACCATGAGTGGTCACACAGATTATGTATGATCTGTGGCTGTATCCAGTGATTCAGAGTTCATCGTATCGGGAAGTGTAGATAATACGGTGAGACTATGGGACGTCAAGACAGGTACCTGTAAGACCATGAGTGGTCACACTAATTCTGTATGATCTGTGGCTATATCCAGTGATTCAGAGTTCATCGTATCGGGAAGTGCAGATAATACGGTGAGACTATTGGACGTCAAGACAGGTACCTGTAAGACCATGAGTGGTCACACAGATTATGTATGATCTGTGGCTGTATCCAGTGATTCAGAGTTCATCGTATCGGGAAGTGTAGATTATACGGTGAGACTATGGGACGTCAAGACAGGTACCTGTAAGACCATGAGTGGTCACACTAGTTATGTATATGCTGTGGCTATATCCAGTGATTCAGAGTTCATCGTATCGGGAAGTGTAGATAATACGGTGAGACTATTGGACGTCAAGACAGGTACCTGTAAGACCATGAGTGGTCACACTTATTCTGTATGATCTGTGGCTATATCCAGTGATTCAGAGTTCATCGTATCGGGAAGTTATGATTAGACGGTGAGACTATGGAACGTCAAGACAGGTACCAGTAAGACCATGAGTGGTCACACACATTGAGTATATGCTGTGGCTATATCCAGTGATTCAGAGTTCATCGTATCGGTAAGTTATGATTAGACGGTGAGACTATGGGACGTCAAGACAGGTACCTGTATGACCATGAGTGGTCACACAGATTATGTATGATCTGTGGCTATATCCAGTGATTCAGAGTTCATCGTATCGGGAAGTGTAGATTATACGGTGAGACTATGGGACGTCAAGACAGGTACCTGTAAGACCATGAGTGGTCACACAGATTGAGTATTATCTGTGGCTATATCCAGTGATTCAGAGTTCATCGTATCGGGAAGTGCAGATAATACGGTGAGACTATTGGACGTCAAGACAGGTACCTGTAAGACCATGAGTGGTCACACAGATTGAGTATTATCTGTGGCTATATCCAGTGATTCAGAGTTCATCGTATCGGGAAGTGCAGATAATACGGTGAGACTATTGGACGTCAAGACAGGTACCTGTAAGACCATGAGTGGTCACACAGATTATGTATGATCTGTGGCTGTATCCAGTGATTCAGAGTTCATCGTATCGGGAAGTGTAGATAATACGGTGAGACTATGGGACGTCAAGACAGGTACCTGTAAGACCATGAGTGGTCACACTAATTCTGTATGATCTGTGGCTATATCCAGTGATTCAGAGTTCATCGTATCGGGAAGTGCAGATAATACGGTGAGACTATTGGACGTCAAGACAGGTACCTGTAAGACCATGAGTGGTCACACAGATTATGTATGATCTGTGGCTGTATCCAGTGATTCAGAGTTCATCGTATCGGGAAGTGTAGATTATACGGTGAGACTATGGGACGTCAAGACAGGTACCTGTAAGACCATGAGTGGTCACACTAGTTATGTATATGCTGTGGCTATATCCAGTGATTCAGAGTTCATCGCATCGGGAAGTTATGATTAGACGGTGAGACTATGGGACGTCAAGACAGGTACCAGTAAGACCATGAGTGGTCACACACATTGAGTATATGCTGTGGCTATATCCAGTGATTCAGAGTTCATCGTATCGGTAAGTTATGATTAGACGGTGAGACTATGGGACGTCAAGACAGGTACCAGTAAGACCATGAGTGGTCACACACATTGAGTATATGCTGTGGCTATATCCAGTGATTCAGAGTTCATCGTATCGGGAAGTTATGATTAGACGGTGAGACTATGGGACGTAAGACAGGTACCTGTATGACCATGAGTGGTCACACAGATTATGTATGATCTGTGGCTATATCCAGTGATTCAGAGTTCATCGTATCGGGAAGTGTAGATTATACGGTGAGACTATGGGACGTCAAGACAGGTACCTGTAAGACCATTAGTAATCACACTAGTCATGTATGATCTGTGGCTATATTCAGTGATTCAGAGTTCATCGTATCGGGAAGTTATGATTAGACGGTGAGACTATGGAACGTCAAGACAGGTACCAGTAAGACCATGAGTGGTCACACACATTGAGTATATGCTGTGGCTATATCCAGTGATTCAGAGTTCATCGTATCGGTAAGTTATGATTAGACGGTGAGACTATGGGACGTCAAGACAGGTACCAGTAAGACCATGAGTGGTCACACAGATTGAGTATTATCTGTGGCTATATCCAGTGATTCAGAGTTCATCGTATCGGGAAGTTATGATTAGACGGTGAGACTATGGGACGTAAGACAGGTACCTGTATGACCATGAGTGGTCACACAGATTATGTATGATCTGTGGCTATATCCAGTGATTCAGAGTTCATCGTATCGGGAAGTGTAGATTATACGGTGAGACTATGGGACGTCAAGACAGGTACAAGTAAGACCATTAGTGGTCACACAGATTGAGTATTATCTGTGGCTATATCCAGTGATTCAGAGTTCATCGTATCGGGAAGTGTAGATTATACGGTGAGACTATGGGACGTCAAGACAGGTAGCAGTAAGACCATGAGTGGTCACACATGCTTTGTATATGCTGTGTCTATATCCAGTGATTCAGAGTTCATCGTATCGGGAAGTGTAGATTGTACGGTGAGACTATTGGACGTCAAGACAGGTACAAGTAAGACCATTAGTGGTCACACTAGTGTTGTATATGCTGTGTCTATATCCAGTGATTCAGAGCTCATCGTATCGGGAAGTGTAGATTATACGGTGAGACTATGGGACGTCAAGACAGGTACCAGTAAGACCATTAGTGATTACACTTGCTTTGTATATGCTTTGGCTATATCCAGTGATATAGAGTTCATCGTATCGGGAAGTTATGATTATACGGTGAGACTATTGGACGTCAAGACAGGTACAAGTAAGACCATTAGTGGTCACACTAGTGTTGTATATGCTGTGTCTATATCCAGTGATTCAGAGCTCATCGTATCGGGAAGTGTAGATTATACGGTGAGACTATGGGACGTCAAGACAGGTAGCAGTAAGACCATGAGTGGTCACACATGCTTTGTATATGCTGTGTCTATATCCAGTGATTCAGAGTTCATCGTATCGGGAAGTGTAGATTGTACGGTGAGACTATTGGACGTCAAGACAGGTACAAGTAAGACCATTAGTGGTCACACTAGTGTTGTATATGCTGTGTCTATATCCAGTGATTCAGAGCTCATCGTATCGGGAAGTGTAGATTATACGGTGAGACTATGGGACGTCAAGACAGGTACCAGTAAGACCATTAGTGATTACACTTGCTTTGTATATGCTTTGGCTATATCCAGTGATATAGAGTTCATCGTATCGGGAAGTTATGATTATACGGTGAGACTATGGGACGTCAAGACAGGTACCTGTAAGACCATGAGTGGTCACACAAATTATGTATATGCTGTGGCTATATCCAGTGATTCAGAGTTCATCGTATCGGGAAGTGTAGATTAGACGGTGAGACTATGGGACGTCAAGACAGGTACCTGTAAGACCATGAGTGGTCACACTAGTTATGTATCATCTGTGGCTATATCCAGTGATTCAGAGTTCATCGTATCGGGAAGTTATGATTAGACGGTGAGACTATGGGACGTCAAGACAGGTACCAGTAAGACCATTAGTGATCACACTAGTAATGTATGATCTGTGGCTATATCCAGTGATTCAGAGTTCATCGTATCGGGAAGTGTAGATTATACGGTGAGACTATGGGACGTCAAGACAGGTACCTGTAAGACCATTAGTAATCACACTAGTCATGTATGATCTGTGTCTATATCCAATGATTCAGAGTTCATCGTATCGGGAATTGTAGATTATACGGTGAGACTATGGGACGTCAAGACAGATACCTGTAAGACCATTAGTAATCACACTAGTCATGTATGATCTGTGTCTATATCCAATGATGCAGAGTTCATCGTATCGGGAAGTGGAGATAATACGGTGAGACTATTGGACGTCAAGACAGGTACCTGTATGACCATGAGTGGTCACACAGATTATGTATGATCTGTGGCTATATCCAGTGATTCAGAGTTCATCGTATCGGGAAGTGCAGATAATACGGTGAGACTATGGGACGTCAAGACAGGTACCTGTAAGACCATGAGTGGTCACACTAGTTATGTATGATCTGTGGCTATATCCAGTGATTCAGAGTTCATCGTATCGGGAAGTGCAGATAATACGGTGAGACTATTGGACGTCAAGACAGGTACCAGTAAGACCATGAGTGGTCACACAGATTGAGTATTATCTGTGGCTATATCCAGTGATTCAGAGTTCATCGTATCGGGAAGTGGAGATAATACGGTGAGACTATTGGACGTCAAGACAGGTACCTGTATGACCATGAGTGGTCACACAGATTATGTATGATCTGTGGCTATATCCAGTGATTCAGAGTTCATCGTATCGGGATGTGTAGATTATACGGTGAGACTATGGGACGTCAAGACAGGTACCTGTAAGACCATGAGTGGTCACACAGATTATGTATGATCTGTGGCTGTATCCAGTGATTCAGAGTTCATCGTATCGGGAAGTGTAGATAATACGGTGAGACTATTGGACGTCAAGACAGGTACCTGTAAGACCATGAGTGGTCACACTAGTTATGTACGATCTGTTGCTATATCCAGTGATTCAGAGTTCATCGTATCGGGAAGTGGAGATAATACGGTGAGACTATTGGACGTCAAGACAGGTACCTGTAAGACCATGAGTGGTCACACAGATTGAGTATTATCTGTGGCTGTATCCAGTGATTCAGAGTTCATCGTATCGGGAAGTGTAGATAATACGGTGAGACTATGGGACGTCAAGACAGGTACCTGTAAGACCATGAGTGGTCACACTAATTCTGTATGATCTGTGGCTATATCCAGTGATTCAGAGTTCATCGTATCGGGAAGTGCAGATAATACGGTGAGACTATTGGACGTCAAGACAGGTACCTGTAAGACCATGAGTGGTCACACAGATTATGTATGATCTGTGGCTGTATCCAGTGATTCAGAGTTCATCGTATCGGGAAGTGTAGATTATACGGTGAGACTATGGGACGTCAAGACAGGTACCTGTAAGACCATGAGTGGTCACACTAATGTTGTATATGCTGTCGCTATATCCAGTGATTCAGAGTTCATCGTATCGGGAAGTGCAGATAATACGGTGAGACTATTGGAAGTCAAGATTGGTACCTGTAAGACCATGAGTGGTCACACAAATTATGTATATGCTGTGGCTATATCCAGTGATTCAGAGTTCATCGTATCGGGAAGTTATGATAAGACGGTGAGACTATGGGACGTCAAGACAGGTACCTGTAAGACCATGAGTGGTCACACTAATGTTGTATATGCTGTCGCTATATCCAGTGATTCAGAGTTCATCGTATCGGGAAGTGCAGATAATACGGTGAGACTATTGGAAGTCAAGATTGGTACCTGTAAGACCATGAGTGATCACACTAGTTATGTTTCATCTGTGGCTATATCCAGTGATTCAGAGTTCATCGTATCTGGAAGTTATGATTATACGGTGAGACTATGGGACGTCAAGACAGGTACCTGTAAGACCATGAGTGGTCACACTAGTTATGTTTCATCTGTGGCTATATCCAGTGATTCAGAGTTCATCGTATCGGGAAGTGGAGATAATACGGTGAGACTATGGGACGTCAAGACAGGTACCTGTAAGACCATGAGTGGTCACACAGATTGAGTATTATCTGTGGCTATATCCAGTGATTCAGAGTTCATCGTATCGGGAAGTGCAGATAATACGGTGAGACTATTGGACGTCAAGACAGGTACCTGTAAGACCATGAGTGGTCACACAGATTGAGTATTATCTGTGGCTATATCCAGTGATTCAGAGTTCATCGTATCGGGAAGTGCAGATAATACGGTGAGACTATTGGACGTCAAGACAGGTACCTGTAAGACCATGAGTGGTCACACAGATTATGTATGATCTGTGGCTGTATCCAGTGATTCAGAGTTCATCGTATCGGGAAGTGTAGATTATACGGTGAGACTATGGGACGTCAAGACAGGTACCTGTAAGACCATGAGTGGTCACACTAGTTATGTATATGCTGTGGCTATATCCAGTGATTCAGAGTTCATCGTATCGGGAAGTGTAGATAATACGGTGAGACTATTGGACGTCAAGACAGGTACCTGTAAGACCATGAGTGGTCACACTTATTCTGTATGATCTGTGGCTATATCCAGTGATTCAGAGTTCATCGCATCGGGAAGTTATGATTAGACGGTGAGACTATGGGACGTCAAGACAGGTACCAGTAAGACCATTAGTAATCACACTAGTCATGTATGATCTGTGGCTATATTCAGTGATTCAGAGTTCATCGTATCGGGAAGTTATGATTAGACGGTGAGACTATGGAACGTCAAGACAGGTACCAGTAAGACCATGAGTGGTCACACACATTGAGTATATGCTGTGGCTATATCCAGTGATTCAGAGTTCATCGTATCGGTAAGTTATGATTAGACGGTGAGACTATGGGACGTCAAGACAGGTACCAGTAAGACCATGAGTGGTCACACACATTGAGTATATGCTGTGGCTATATCCAGTGATTCAGAGTTCATCGTATCGGGAAGTTATGATTAGACGGTGAGACTATGGGACGTAAGACAGGTACCTGTATGACCATGAGTGGTCACACAGATTATGTATGATCTGTGGCTATATCCAGTGATTCAGAGTTCATCGTATCGGGAAGTGTAGATTATACGGTGAGACTATGGGACGTCAAGACAGGTACCTGTAAGACCATGAGTGGTCACACAGATTGAGTATTATCTGTGGCTATATCCAGTGATTCAGAGTTCATCGTATCGGGAAGTGTAGATTATACGGTGAGACTATGGGACGTCAAGACAGGTAGCAGTAAGACCATGAGTGGTCACACATGCTTTGTATATGCTGTGTCTATATCCAGTGATTCAGAGTTCATCGTATCGGGAAGTGTAGATTGTACGGTGAGACTATTGGACGTCAAGACAGGTACAAGTAAGACCATTAGTGGTCACACTAGTGTTGTATATGCTGTGTCTATATCCAGTGATTCAGAGCTCATCGTATCGGGAAGTGTAGATTATACGGTGAGACTATGGGACGTCAAGACAGGTACCAGTAAGACCATTAGTGATTACACTTGCTTTGTATATGCTTTGGCTATATCCAGTGATATAGAGTTCATCGTATCGGGAAGTTATGATTATACGGTGAGACTATTGGACGTCAAGACAGGTACAAGTAAGACCATTAGTGGTCACACTAGTGTTGTATATGCTGTGTCTATATCCAGTGATTCAGAGCTCATCGTATCGGGAAGTGTAGATTATACGGTGAGACTATGGGACGTCAAGACAGGTACCAGTAAGACCATTAGTGATTACACTTGCTTTGTATATGCTTTGGCTATATCCAGTGATATAGAGTTCATCGTATCGGGAAGTTATGATTATACGGTGAGACTATGGGACGTCAAGACAGGTACCTGTAAGACCATGAGTGGTCACACTAGTTATGTATCATCTGTGGCTATATCCAGTGATTCAGAGTTCATTGTATCGGGAAGTGCAGATTAGACGGTGAGACTATGGGACGTCAAGACAGGTACCTGTAAGACCATGAGTGGTCACACTAGTTATGTATCATCTGTGGCTATATCCAGTGATTCAGAGTTCATCGTATCGGGAAGTGTAGATTAGACGGTGAGACTATGGGACGTCAAGACAGGTACCAGTAAGACCATTAGTGATCACACTAGTAATGTATGATCTGTGGCTATATCCAGTGATTCAGAGTTCATCGTATCGGGAAGTGTAGATTATACGGTGAGACTATGGGACGTCAAGACAGGTACCTGTAAGACCATTAGTAATCACACTAGTCATGTATGATCTGTGTCTATATCCAATGATTCAGAGTTCATCGTATCGGGAATTGTAGATTATACGGTGAGACTATGGGACGTCAAGACAGATACCTGTAAGACCATTAGTAATCACACTAGTCATGTATGATCTGTGTCTATATCCAATGATGCAGAGTTCATCGTATCGGGAAGTGTAGATTAGACGGTGAGACTATGGGACGTCAAGACAGGTACCTGTAAGACCATGAGTGGTCACACTAGTTATGTTTCATCTGTGGCTATATCCAGTGATTCAGAGTTCATCGTATCGGGAAGTGGAGATAATACGGTGAGACTATGGGACGTCAAGACAGGTACCTGTATGACCATGAGTGGTCACACAGATTATGTATGATCTGTGGCTATATCCAGTGATTCAGAGTTCATCGTATCGGGAAGTGTAGATTATACGGTGAGACTATGGGACGTCAAGACAGGTACCTGTAAGACCATGAGTGGTCACACAGATTATGTATGATCTGTGGCTGTATCCAGTGATTCAGAGTTCATCGTATCGGGAAGTTATGATTAGACGGTGAGACTATGGGACGTCAAGATAGGTACCTGTAAGACCATGAGTGGTCACACTAGTCATGTATGATCTGTGTCTATATCCAATGATTCAGAGTTCATCGTATCGGGAAGTGTAGATTATACGGTGAGACTATTGGACGTCAAGACAGGTACCTGTAAGACCATGAGTGGTCACACAGATTGAGTATTATCTGTGGCTATATCCAGTGATTCAGAGTTCATCGTATCGGGAAGTGCAGATAATACGGTGAGACTATTGGACGTCAAGACAGGTAGCTGTAAGACCATGAGTGGTCACACTGATTCTGTATGATCTGTGGCTATATCCAGTGATTCAGAGTTCATCGTATCGGGAAGTTAAGATTATACGGTGAGACTATGGGACGTCAAGACAGGTACCTGTAAGACCATGAGTGGTCACACTTATTCTGTATGATCTGTGGCTATATCCAGTGATTCAGAGTTCATCGTATCGGGAAGTGCAGATAATACGGTAAGACTATGGGACGTCAAGACAGGTACCTGTAAGACCATGAGTGGTCACACTAGTTATGTATATGCTGTGGCTATATCCAGTGATTCAGAGTTCATCGTATCGGAAGTGGAGATAATACGGTGAGACTATGGGACGTCAAGACAGGTACCTGTATGACCATGAGTGGTCACACAGATTATGTATGATCTGTGGCTATATCCAGTGATTCAGAGTTCATCGTATCGGGAAGTGTAGATTAGACGGTGAGACTATGGGACGTCAAGACAGGTACCTGTAAGACCATGAGTGGTCACACTAATGTTGTATATGCTGTCGCTATATCCAGTGATTCAGAGTTCATCGTATCGGGAAGTGCAGATAATACGGTGAGACTATTGGAAGTCAAGATTGGTACCTGTAAGACCATGAGTGGTCACACAAATTATGTATATGCTGTGGCTATATCCAGTGATTCAGAGTTCATCGTATCGGGAAGTTATGATAAGACGGTGAGACTATGGGACGTCAAGACAGGTACCTGTAAGACCATGAGTGGTCACACTAATGTTGTATATGCTGTCGCTATATCCAGTGATTCAGAGTTCATCGTATCGGGAAGTGCAGATAATACGGTGAGACTATTGGAAGTCAAGATTGGTACCTGTAAGACCATGAGTGATCACACTAGTTATGTTTCATCTGTGGCTATATCCAGTGATTCAGAGTTCATCGTATCTGGAAGTTATGATTATACGGTGAGACTATGGGACGTCAAGACAGGTACCTGTAAGACCATGAGTGGTCACACTAGTTATGTTTCATCTGTGGCTATATCCAGTGATTCAGAGTTCATCGTATCGGGAAGTGTAGATTAGACGGTGAGACTATGGGACGTCAAGACAGGTACCTGTAAGACCATGAGTGGTCACACGAATTATGTATGATCTGTGGCTATATCCAGTGATTCAGAGTTCATCGTATCGGGAAGTGGAGATAATACGGTGAGGTTATGGGACAGCCAGACAGGTACCTGTAAGACCATGAGTGGTCACACTAGTTCTGTATGATCTGTGGCTGTATCCAGTGATTCAGAGTTCATCGTATCTGGAAGTTATGATTAGACGGTGAGACTATGGGACGTCAAGATAGGTACCTGTAAGACCATGAGTGGTCACACTAATTCTGTATGATCTGTGGATATATCCAGTGATTCAGAGTTCATCGTATCGGGAAGTGCAGATAATACGGTGAGACTATTGGACGTCAAGACAGGTAGCTGTAAGACCATGAGTGGTCACACTAGTTATGTATCTGCTGTGGCTATATCCAGTGATTCAGAGTTCATCGTATCGGGAAGTTATGATAATACGGTGAGACTATGGGACGTCAAGACAGGTACCTGTAAGACCATGAGTGGTCACACTAGTTCTGTATCATCTGTGGCTATATCCAGTGATTCAGAGTTCATCGTATCTGGAAGTTATGATTAGACGGTGAGACTATGGGACGTCAAGACAGGTACCTGTAAGACCATGAGTGGTCACACTTAATCTGTATATGCTGTCGCTATATCCAGTGATTCACAGTTCATCGTATCGGGAAGTGTAGATTAGACGGTGAGACTATGGGACGTCAAGACAGGTACCTGTAAGACCATGAGTGGTCACACTAGTTATGTATATGCTGTGGCTATATCCAGTGATTCAGAGTTCATCGTATCGGGAAGTTATGATAAGACGGTGAGACTATGGGACGTCAAGACAGGTACCTGTAAGACCATGAGTGGTCACACTAATGTTGTATCTGCTGTGGCTATATCCAGTGATTCAGAGTTCATCGTATCGGGAAGTTATGATTATACGGTGAGACTATGGGACGTCAAGACAGGTACCTGTAAGACCATGAGTGGTCACACTAGTTATGTTTCATCTGTGGCTATATCCAATGATTCAGAGTTCATTGTATCGGGAAGTGTAGATTAGACGGTGAGACTATGGGACGTCAAGACATATACCTGTAAGACCATTAGTAATCACACTAGTCATGTATGATCTGTGTCTATATCCAATGATTCAGAGTTCATCGTATCAGGAAGTCATGATTATACGGTGAGACTATTGGAAGTCAAGATTGGTACCTGTAAGACCATGAGTGATCACACTAGTTATGTTTCATCTGTGGCTATATCCAGTGATTCAGAGTTCATCGTATCGGGAAGTGTAGATTATACGGTGAGACTATGGGACGTCAAGACAGGTACCTGTAAGACCATGAGTGGTCACACTAGTTATGTTTCATCTGTGGCTATATCCAGTGATTCAGAGTTCATTGTATCGGGAAGTGCAGATTAGACGGTGAGACTATGGGACGTCAAGACAGGTACCTGTACGACCATGAGTGGTCACACAAATTATGTATATGCTGTGGCTATATCCAGTGATTCAGAGTTCATCGTATCGGGAAGTTATGATTAGACGGTGAGGTTATGGGACAGCCAGACAGGTACCTGTACGACCATGAGTGGTCACACTAGTTATGTATATGCTGTGACTATATCCAGTGATTCAGAGTTCATCGTATCGGGAAGTTATGATTAGACGGTGAGACTATGGGACGTCAAGACAGTTACCTGTAAGACCATGAGTGGTCACACTTATTCTGTATATGCTGTGGATATATCCAGTGATTCAGAGTTCATCGTATCGGGAAGTTATGATAAGACGGTGAGACTATGGGACGTCAAGACAGGTACCTGTAAGACCATGAGTGGTCACACTAGTTATGTTTCATCTGTGGCTATATCCAGTGATTCAGAGTTCATCGTATCGGGAAGTGTAGATTAGACGGTGAGACTATGGGACGTCAAGACAGGTACCTGTAAGACCATGAGTGGTCACACTAGTTCTGTATCATCTGTGGCTATATCCAGTGATTCAGAGTTCATCGTATCTGGAAGTTATGATTAGACGGTGAGACTATGGGACGTCAAGACAGGTACCTGTAAGACCATGAGTGGTCACACGAATTATGTATATGCTGTGGCTATATCCAGTGATTCACAGTTCATCGTATCTGGAAGTGCAGATTAGACGGTGAGACTATGGGACGTCAAGACAGGTACCTGTAAGACCATGAGTGGTCACACTAGTTATGTATATGCTGTGGCTATATCCAGTGATTCAGAGTTCATCGTATCGGGAAGTTATGATTAGACGGTGAGACTATGGGACGTCAAGACAGGTACCTGTAAGACCATGAGTGGTCACACTAGTTATGCATCTGCTGTGGCTATATCCAGTGATTCAGAGTTCATCGTATCGGGAAGTTATGATAAGACGGTGAGACTATGGGACGTCAAGACAGGTACCTGTAAGACCATGAGTGGTCACACTTAATCTGTATTATCTGTGGCTATATCCAGTGATTCAGAGTTCATCGTATCGGGAAGTGTAGATTAGACGGTGAGACTATGGGACGTCAAGACAGGTACCTGTAAGACCATGAGTGGTCACACAAATTATGTATCTGCTGTGGCTATATCCAGTAATTCCGAGTTCATCGTATCGGGAAGTTATGATTATACGGTGAGACTATGGGACGTCAAGACAGGTACCTGTAAGACCATGAGCGGTCACACAAATTATGTATCTGCTGTGGCTATATCCAGTGATTCAGAGTTCATCGTATCGGGAAGTTATGATTATACGGTGAGACTATGGGACGTCAAGACAGGTACCTGTAAGACCATGAGCGGTCACACAAATTATGTATCTGCTGTGGCTATATCCAGTGATTCAGAGTTCATCGTATCGGGAAGTGTAGATTAGACGGTGAGACTATGGGACGTCAAGACAGGTACCTGTAAGACCATGAGTGGTCACACTAGTTATGTATCTGCTGTGGCTATATCCAGTGATTCAGAGTTCATCGTATCGGGAAGTTATGATAATACGGTGAGACTATGGGACGTCAAGACAGGTACCTGTAAGACCATGAGTGGTCACACTAGTTATGTTTCATCTGTGGCTATATCCAGTGATTCAGAGTTCATCGTATCGGGAAGTTATGATTAGACGGTGAGACTATGGGACGTCAAGACAGGTACCTGTAAGACCATGAGTGGTCACACTAGTTATGCATCTGCTGTGGCTATATCCAGTGATTCAGAGTTCATCGTATCGGGAAGTTATGATAATACGGTGAGACTATGGGACGTCAAGACAGGTACCTGTAAGACCATGAGTGGTCACACTTAATCTGTATATGCTGTGGCTATATCCAGTGATTCAGAGTTCATCGTATCGGGAAGTGTAGATTAGACGGTGAGACTATGGGACGTCAAGACAGGTACCTGTAAGACCATGAGTGGTCACACAAATTATGTATCTGCTGTGGCTATATCCAGTAATTCCGAGTTCATCGTATCGGGAAGTTATGATTATACGGTGAGACTATGGGACGTCAAGACAGGTACCTGTAAGACCATGAGCGGTCACACAAATTATGTATCTGCTGTGGCTATATCCAGTGATTCAGAGTTCATCGTATCGGGAAGTTATGATTATACGGTGAGACTATGGGACGTCAAGACAGGTACCTGTAAGACCATGAGCGGTCACACAAATTATGTATCTGCTGTGGCTATATCCAGTGATTCAGAGTTCATCGTATCGGGAAGTGTAGATTAGACGGTGAGACTATGGGACGTCAAGACAGGTACCTGTAAGACCATGAGTGGTCACACAAATTATGTATCTGCTGTGGCTATATCCAGTAATTCCGAGTTCATCGTATCGGGAAGTTATGATAATACGGTGAGACTATGGGACGTCAAGACAGGTACCTGTAAGACCATGAGTGGTCACACTAGTTATGTATCTGCTGTGGCTATATCCAGTGATTCAGAGTTCATCGTATCGGGAAGTTATGATTAGACGGTGAGACTATGGGACGTCAAGACAGGTACCTGTAAGACCATGAGTGGTCACACTAGTTATGTATATGCTGTGGCTATATCCAGTGATTCAGAGTTCATCGTATCGGGAAGTGCAGATAATACGGTGAGACTATGGGACGTCAAGACAGGTACCTGTAAGACCATGAGTGGTCACACTAGTTATGTATATGCTGTGGCTATATCCAGTGATTCAGAGTTCATCGTATCGGGAAGTTATGATTAGACGGTGAGACTATGGGACGTCAAGACAGGTACCTGTAAGACCATGAGTGGTCACACAAATTATGTATATGCTGTGGCTATATCCAGTGATTCAGAGTTCATCGTATCGGGAAGTGTAGATTAGACGGTGAGACTATGGGACGTCAAGACAGGTACCTGTAAGACCATGAGTGGTCACACAAATTATGTATCTGCTGTGGCTATATCCAGTGATTCAGAGTTCATCGTATCGGGAAGTGTAGATTAGACGGTGAGACTATGGGACGTCAAGACAGGTACCTGTAAGACCATGAGTGGTCACACAGATTATGTATGATCTGTGGCTATATCCAGTGATTCAGAGTTCATCGTATCGGGAAGTGTAGATTATACGGTAAGACTATGGGACGTCAAGACAGGTACCTGTAAGACCATGAGTGGTCACACTAGTTATGTATATGCTGTGGCTATATCCAGTGATTCAGAGTTCATCGTATCGGGAAGTGTAGATTAGACGGTGAGACTATGGGACGTCAAGACAGGTACCTGTAAGACCATGAGTGGTCACACGAATTATGTATATGCTGTGGCTATATCCAGTGATTCAGAGTTCATCGTATCGGGAAGTGTAGATTAGACGGTGAGACTATGGGACGTCAAGACAGGTACCTGTAAGACCATGAGTGGTCACACAAATTATGTATCTGCTGTGGCTATATCCAGTAATTCCGAGTTCATCGTATCGGGAAGTTATGATTAGACGGTGAGACTATGGGACGTCAAGACAGGTACCTGTAAGACCATGAGCGGTCACACAAATTATGTATCATCTGTGGCTATATCCAGTGATTCAGAGTTCATCGTATCGGGAAGTTATGATAATACGGTGAGACTATGGGACGTCAAGACAGGTACCTGTAAGACCATGAGTGGTCACACAAATTATGTATCTGCTGTGGCTATATCCAGTAATTCCGAGTTCATCGTATCGGGAAGTTATGATTAGACGGTGAGACTATGGGACGTCAAGACAGGTACCTGTAAGACCATGAGCGGTCACACAAATTATGTATCATCTGTGGCTATATCCAGTGATTCAGAGTTCATCGTATCGGGAAGTGTAGATTATACGGTAAGACTATGGGACGTCAAGACAGGTACCTGTAAGACCATGAGTGGTCACACAAATTATGTATCTGCTGTGGCTATATCCAGTAATTCCGAGTTCATCGTATCGGGAAGTTATGATTATACGGTGAGACTATGGGACGTCAAGACAGGTACCTGTAAGACCATGAGTGGTCACACTAGTTATGTATATGCTGTGGCTATATCCAGTGATTCAGAGTTCATCGTATCGGGAAGTGTAGATTAGACGGTGAGACTATGGGACGTCAAGACAGGTACCTGTAAGACCATGAGTGGTCACACGAATTATGTATATGCTGTGGCTATATCCAGTGATTCAGAGTTCATCGTATCGGGAAGTGTAGATTAGACGGTGAGACTATGGGACGTCAAGACAGGTACCTGTAAGACCATGAGTGGTCACACTAGTTATGTATCTGCTGTGGCTATATCCAGTGATTCAGAGTTCATCGTATCGGGAAGTTATGATAATACGGTGAGACTATGGGACGTCAAGACAGGTACCTGTAAGACCATGAGTGGTCACACAAATTATGTATCTGCTGTGGCTATATCCAGTAATTCCGAGTTCATCGTATCGGGAAGTTATGATTAGACGGTGAGACTATGGGACGTCAAGACAGGTACCTGTAAGACCATGAGCGGTCACACAAATTATGTATCATCTGTGGCTATATCCAGTGATTCAGAGTTCATCGTATCGGGAAGTTATGATAATACGGTGAGACTATGGGACGTCAAGACAGGTACCTGTAAGACCATGAGTGGTCACACTTAATCTGTATATGCTGTGGCTATATCCAGTGATTCAGAGTTCATCGTATCGGGAAGTGTAGATTAGACGGTGAGACTATGGGACGTCAAGACAGGTACCTGTAAGACCATGAGCGGTCACACAAATTATGTATATGCTGTCGCTATATCCAGTGATTCACAGTTCATCGTATCGGGAAGTTATGATTAGACGGTGAGACTATGGGACGTCAAGACAGGTACCTGTAAGACCATGAGTGGTCACACAAATTATGTATATGCTGTGGCTATATCCAGTGATTCAGAGTTCATCGTATCGGGAAGTGGAGATAATACGGTGAGACTATGGGACGTCAAGACAGGTACCTGTAAGACCATGAGTGGTCACACTAGTTATGTATCTGCTGTGGCTATATCCAGTGATTCAGAGTTCATCGTATCGGGAAGTTATGATAATACGGTGAGACTATGGGACGTCAAGACAGGTACCTGTAAGACCATGAGTGGTCACACTTAATCTGTATATGCTGTGGCTATATCCAGTGATTCAGAGTTCATCGTATCGGGAAGTTATGATTAGACGGTGAGACTATGGGACGTCAAGACAGGTACCTGTAAGACCATGAGTGGTCACACAAATTATGTATTATCTGTGGCTATATCCAGTGATTCACAGTTCATCGTATCGGGAAGTGTAGATTAGACGGTGAGACTATGGGACGTCAAGACAGGTACCTGTACGACCATGAGTGGTCACACTAGTTATGTATATGCTGTGGCTAAATCCAGTGATTCAGAGTTCATCGTATCGGGAAGTTATGATAAGACGGTGAGACTATGGGACGTCAAGACAGGTACCTGTAAGACCATGAGTGGTCACACTTAATCTGTATTATCTGTGGCTATATCCAGTGATTCAGAGTTCATCGTATCGGGAAGTGGAGATAATACGGTGAGACTATGGGACGTCAAGACAGGTACCTGTAAGACCATGAGTGGTCACACTAGTTATGTATATGCTGTGGCTATATCCAGTGATTCAGAGTTCATCGTATCGGGAAGTTATGATTAGACGGTGAGACTATTGGACGTCAAGACAGGTACCTGTAAGACCATGAGCGGTCACACAAATTATGTATATGCTGTCGCTATATCCAGTGATTCCGAGTTCATCGTATCGGGAAGTGTAGATTAGACGGTGAGACTATGGGACGTCAAGACAGGTACCTGTAAGACCATGAGTGGTCACACGAATTATGTATATGCTGTGGCTATATCCAGTGATTCAGAGTTCATCGTATCGGCAAGTTATGATTAGACGGTGAGACTATGGGACGTCAAGACAGGTACCTGTACGACCATGAGTGGTCACACTAGTTATGTATATGCTGTGGCTAAATCCAGTGATTCAGAGTTCATCGTATCGGGAAGTTATGATAAGACGGTGAGACTATGGGACGTCAAGACAGGTACCTGTAAGACCATGAGTGGTCACACTAATGTTGTATATGCTGTCGCTATATCCAGTGATTCAGAGTTCATCGTATCGGGAAGTTATGATTAGACGGTGAGACTATGGGACGTCAAGACAGGTACCTGTAAGACCATGAGTGGTCACACAAATTATGTATATGCTGTGGCTATATCCAGTGATTCAGAGTTCATCGTATCGGGAAGTGCAGATTAGACGGTGAGACTATGGGACGTCAAGACAGGTACCTGTAAGACCATGAGTGGTCACACTAGTTATGTATCATCTGTGGCTATATCCAGTGATTCAGAGTTCATCGTATCGGGAAGTGCAGATTAGACGGTGAGACTATGGGACGTCAAGACAGGTACCTGTAAGACCATGAGTGGTCACACGAATTATGTATATGCTGTGGCTATATCCAGTGATTCAGAGTTCATCGTATCGGGAAGTGTAGATTAGACGGTGAGACTATGGGACGTCAAGACAGGTACCTGTACGACCATGAGTGGTCACACTAGTTATGTATATGCTGTGGCTAAATCCAGTGATTCAGAGTTCATCGTATCGGGAAGTTATGATAAGACGGTGAGACTATGGGACGTCAAGACAGGTACCTGTAAGACCATGAGTGGTCACACTTAATCTGTATTATCTGTGGCTATATCCAGTGATTCACAGTTCATCGTATCGGGAAGTGTAGATTAGACGGTGAGACTATGGGACGTCAAGACAGGTACCTGTACGACCATGAGTGGTCACACTAGTTATGTATATGCTGTGGCTAAATCCAGTGATTCAGAGTTCATCGTATCGGGAAGTTATGATAAGACGGTGAGACTATGGGACGTCAAGACAGGTACCTGTAAGACCATGAGTGGTCACACTTAATCTGTATTATCTGTGGCTATATCCAGTGATTCAGAGTTCATCGTATCGGGAAGTGGAGATAATACGGTGAGACTATGGGACGTCAAGACAGGTACCTGTAAGACCATGAGTGGTCACACTAGTTATGTATATGCTGTGGCTATATCCAGTGATTCAGAGTTCATCGTATCGGGAAGTTATGATTAGACGGTGAGACTATTGGACGTCAAGACAGGTACCTGTAAGACCATGAGCGGTCACACAAATTATGTATATGCTGTCGCTATATCCAGTGATTCCGAGTTCATCGTATCGGGAAGTGTAGATTAGACGGTGAGACTATGGGACGTCAAGACAGGTACCTGTAAGACCATGAGTGGTCACACGAATTATGTATATGCTGTGGCTATATCCAGTGATTCAGAGTTCATCGTATCGGCAAGTTATGATTAGACGGTGAGACTATGGGACGTCAAGACAGGTACCTGTACGACCATGAGTGGTCACACTAGTTATGTATATGCTGTGGCTAAATCCAGTGATTCAGAGTTCATCGTATCGGGAAGTTATGATAAGACGGTGAGACTATGGGACGTCAAGACAGGTACCTGTAAGACCATGAGTGGTCACACTAATGTTGTATATGCTGTCGCTATATCCAGTGATTCAGAGTTCATCGTATCGGGAAGTTATGATTAGACGGTGAGACTATGGGACGTCAAGACAGGTACCTGTAAGACCATGAGTGGTCACACAAATTATGTATATGCTGTGGCTATATCCAGTGATTCAGAGTTCATCGTATCGGGAAGTGCAGATTAGACGGTGAGACTATGGGACGTCAAGACAGGTACCTGTAAGACCATGAGTGGTCACACTAGTTATGTATCATCTGTGGCTATATCCAGTGATTCAGAGTTCATCGTATCGGGAAGTGCAGATTAGACGGTGAGACTATGGGACGTCAAGACAGGTACCTGTAAGACCATGAGTGGTCACACTAGTTATGTATCATCTGTGGCTATATCCAGTGATTCAGAGTTCATCGTATCGGGAAGTTGAGATAATACGGTGAGACTATGGGACGTCAAGACAGGTACCTGTAAGACCATGAGTGGTCACACTAGTTATGTATCTGCTGTGGCTATATCCAGTGATTCAGAGTTCATCGTATCGGGAAGTTATGATAATACGGTGAGACTATGGGACGTCAAGACAGGTACCTGTAAGACCATGAGTGGTCACACTAATGTTGTATCTGCTGTGGCTATATCCAGTGATTCAGAGTTCATCGTATCGGGAAGTTATGATTATACGGTGAGACTATGGGACGTCAAGACAGGTACCTGTAAGACCATGAGTGGTCACACTGGTTATGTATATGCTGTGGCTAAATCCAGTGATTCAGAGTTCATCGTATCGGGAAGTTATGATAAGACGGTGAGACTATGGGACGTCAAGACAGGTACCTGTAAGACCATGAGTGGTCACACTTAATCTGTATTATCTGTGGCTATATCCAGTGATTCAGAGTTCATCGTATCGGGAAGTGGAGATAATACGGTGAGACTATGGGACGTCAAGACAGGTACCTGTAAGACCATGAGTGGTCACACTAGTTATGTATATGCTGTGGCTATATCCAGTGATTCAGAGTTCATCGTATCGGGAAGTTATGATTAGACGGTGAGACTATTGGACGTCAAGACAGGTACCTGTAAGACCATGAGCGGTCACACAAATTATGTATATGCTGTCGCTATATCCAGTGATTCAGAGTTCATCGTATCGGGAAGTGTAGATTAGACGGTGAGACTATGGGACGTCAAGACAGGTACCTGTAAGACCATGAGTGGTCACACGAATTATGTATATGCTGTGGCTATATCCAGTGATTCAGAGTTCATCGTATCGGGAAGTTATGATAATACGGTGAGACTATGGGACGTCAAGACAGGTACCTGTAAGACCATGAGTGGTCACACAAATTATGTATCTGCTGTGGCTATATCCAGTAATTCCGAGTTCATCGTATCGGGAAGTTATGATTATACGGTGAGACTATGGGACGTCAAGACAGGTACCTGTAAGACCATGAGCGGTCACACAAATTATGTATATGCTGTCGCTATATCCAGTGATTCACAGTTCATCGTATCGGGAAGTTATGATTAGACGGTGAGACTATGGGACGTCAAGACAGGTACCTGTAAGACCATGAGTGGTCACACTTAATCTGTATATGCTGTGGCTATATCCAGTGATTCAGAGTTCATCGTATCGGGAAGTGTAGATTAGACGGTGAGACTATGGGACGTCAAGACAGGTACCTGTAAGACCATGAGCGGTCACACAAATTATGTATATGCTGTCGCTATATCCAGTGATTCACAGTTCATCGTATCGGGAAGTTATGATTAGACGGTGAGACTATGGGACGTCAAGACAGGTACCTGTAAGACCATGAGTGGTCACACAAATTATGTATATGCTGTGGCTATATCCAGTGATTCAGAGTTCATCGTATCGGGAAGTGGAGATAATACGGTGAGACTATGGGACGTCAAGACAGGTACCTGTAAGACCATGAGTGGTCACACTAGTTATGTATCTGCTGTGGCTATATCCAGTGATTCAGAGTTCATCGTATCGGGAAGTTATGATAATACGGTGAGACTATGGGACGTCAAGACAGGTACCTGTAAGACCATGAGTGGTCACACTTAATCTGTATATGCTGTGGCTATATCCAGTGATTCAGAGTTCATCGTATCGGGAAGTTATGATTAGACGGTGAGACTATGGGACGTCAAGACAGGTACCTGTAAGACCATGAGTGGTCACACAAATTATGTATATGCTGTCTCTATATCCAGTGATTCAGAGTTCATCGTATCGGGAAGTGTAGATTAGACGTTGAGACTATGGGACGTCAAGACAGGTACCTGTACGACCATGAGTGGTCACACTAGTTATGTATATGCTGTGGCTAAATCCAGTGATTCAGAGTTCATCGTATCGGGAAGTTATGATAAGACGGTGAGACTATGGGACGTCAAGACAGGTACCTGTAAGACCATGAGTGGTCACACTTAATCTGTATTATCTGTGGCTATATCCAGTGATTCAGAGTTCATCGTATCGGGAAGTGGAGATAATACGGTGAGACTATGGGACGTCAAGACAGGTACCTGTAAGACCATGAGTGGTCACACTAGTTATGTATATGCTGTGGCTATATCCAGTGATTCAGAGTTCATCGTATCGGGAAGTTATGATTAGACGGTGAGACTATTGGACGTCAAGACAGGTACCTGTAAGACCATGAGCGGTCACACAAATTATGTATATGCTGTCGCTATATCCAGTGATTCCGAGTTCATCGTATCGGGAAGTGTAGATTAGACGGTGAGACTATGGGACGTCAAGACAGGTACCTGTAAGACCATGAGTGGTCACACGAATTATGTATATGCTGTGGCTATATCCAGTGATTCAGAGTTCATCGTATCGGGAAGTTATGATTAGACGGTGAGACTATGGGACGTCAAGACAGGTACCTGTAAGACCATGAGTGGTCACACTAGTTATGTATCATCTGTGGCTATATCCAGTGATTCAGAGTTCATCGCATCGGGAAGTTATGATTAGACGGTGAGACTATGGGACGTCAAGACAGGTACCTGTAAGACCATTAGTGATCACACTAGTCATGTATGATCTGTGGCTATATCCAGTGATTCAGAGTTCATCGTATCGGGAAGTTATGATTATACGGTGAGACTATGGGACGTCAAGACAGGTACCTGTAAGACCATGAGTGGTCACACTTATTCTGTATGATCTGTGGCTATATCCAGTGATTCAGAGTTCATCGTATCGGGAAGTGTAGATTATACGGTGAGACTATGGGACGTCAAGACAGGTACAAGTAAGACCATTAGTGGTCACACTAGTGTTGTATCATCTGTGGCTATATCCAGTGATTCAGAGTTCATCGTATCGGGAAGTGCAGATTAGACGGTGAGACTATGGGACGTCAAGACAGGTACCTGTAAGACCATGAGTGGTCACACTAGTTATGTATCATCTGTGGCTATATCCAGTGATTCAGAGTTCATCGTATCGGGAAGTTGAGATAATACGGTGAGACTATGGGACGTCAAGACAGGTACCTGTAAGACCATGAGTGGTCACACTAGTTATGTATCTGCTGTGGCTATATCCAGTGATTCAGAGTTCATCGTATCGGGAAGTTATGATAATACGGTGAGACTATGGGACGTCAAGACAGGTACCTGTAAGACCATGAGTGGTCACACTAGTTATGTTTCATCTGTGGCTATATCCAGTGATTCAGAGTTCATCGTATCGGGAAGTTATGATTAGACGGTGAGACTATGGGACGTCAAGACAGGTACCTGTAAGACCATGAGTGGTCACACTAATGTTGTATATGCTGTGGCTAAATCCAGTGATTCAGAGTTCATCGTATCGGGAAGTTATGATAAGACGGTGAGACTATGGGACGTCAAGACAGGTACCTGTAAGACCATGAGTGGTCACACTTAATCTGTATTATCTGTGGCTATATCCAGTGATTCAGAGTTCATCGTATCGGGAAGTGGAGATAATACGGTGAGACTATGGGACGTCAAGACAGGTACCTGTAAGACCATGAGTGGTCACACTAGTTATGTATATGCTGTGGCTATATCCAGTGATTCAGAGTTCATCGTATCGGGAAGTTATGATTAGACGGTGAGACTATTGGACGTCAAGACAGGTACCTGTAAGACCATGAGCGGTCACACAAATTATGTATATGCTGTCGCTATATCCAGTGATTCAGAGTTCATCGTATCGGGAAGTGTAGATTAGACGGTGAGACTATGGGACGTCAAGACAGGTACCTGTAAGACCATGAGTGGTCACACGAATTATGTATATGCTGTGGCTATATCCAGTGATTCAGAGTTCATCGTATCGGGAAGTTATGATTATACGGTGAGACTATGGGACGTCAAGACAGGTACCTGTAAGACCATGAGCGGTCACACTGGTTATGTATATGCTGTGGCTATATCCAGTGATTCAGAGTTCATCGTATCGGGAAGTGTAGATTAGACGGTGAGACTATGGGACGTCAAGACAGGTACCTGTAAGACCATGAGTGGTCACACAAATTATGTATATGCTGTGGCTATATCCAGTGATTCAGAGTTCATCGTATCGGCAAGTTATGATTAGACGGTGAGACTATGGGACGTCAAGACAGGTACCTGTACGACCATGAGTGGTCACACTAGTTATGTATATGCTGTGGCTAAATCCAGTGATTCAGAGTTCATCGTATCGGGAAGTTATGATAAGACGGTGAGACTATGGGACGTCAAGACAGGTACCTGTAAGACCATGAGTGGTCACACTAATGTTGTATATGCTGTCGCTATATCCAGTGATTCAGAGTTCATCGTATCGGGAAGTGCAGATAATACGGTGAGACTATTGGACGTCAAGACAGGTACCTGTAAGACCATGAGTGGTCACACAGATTGAGTATTATCTGTGGCTATATCCAGTGATTCAGAGTTCATCGTATCGGGAAGTGCAGATAATACGGTGAGACTATTGGACGTCAAGACAGGTACCTGTAAGACCATGAGTGGTCACACAGATTATGTATGATCTGTGGCTATATCCAGTGATTCAGAGTTCATCGTATCGGGAAGTGTAGATAATACGGTGAGACTATGGGACGTCAAGACAGGTACCTGTAAGACCATGAGTGGTCACACTAATTCTGTATGATCTGTGGCTATATCCAGTGATTCAGAGTTCATCGTATCGGGAAGTGCAGATAATACGGTGAGACTATTGGACGTCAAGACAGGTACCTGTAAGACCATGAGTGGTCACACAGATTATGTATGATCTGTGGCTGTATCCAGTGATTCAGAGTTCATCGTATCGGGAAGTGTAGATTATACGGTGAGACTATGGGACGTCAAGACAGGTACCTGTAAGACCATGAGTGGTCACACTAGTTATGTATATGCTGTGGCTATATCCAGTGATTCAGAGTTCATCGTATCGGGAAGTGTAGATAATACGGTGAGACTATTGGACGTCAAGACAGGTACCTGTAAGACCATGAGTGGTCACACTTATTCTGTATGATCTGTGGCTATATCCAGTGATTCAGAGTTCATCGCATCGGGAAGTTATGATTAGACGGTGAGACTATGGGACGTCAAGACAGGTACCAGTAAGACCATTAGTAATCACACTAGTCATGTATGATCTGTGGCTATATTCAGTGATTCAGAGTTCATCGTATCGGGAAGTTATGATTAGACGGTGAGACTATGGAACGTCAAGACAGGTACCAGTAAGACCATGAGTGGTCACACACATTGAGTATATGCTGTGGCTATATCCAGTGATTCAGAGTTCATCGTATCGGTAAGTTATGATTAGACGGTGAGACTATGGGACGTCAAGACAGGTACCAGTAAGACCATGAGTGGTCACACTAGTTATGTATATGCTGTGGCTATATCCAGTGATTCAGAGTTCATCGTATCGGGAAGTTATGATAAGACGGTGAGACTATGGGACGTCGAGACAGGTACCTGTAAGACCATGAGTGGTCACACTAATGTTGTATATGCTGTCGCTATATCCAGTGATTCAGAGTTCATCGTATCGGCAAGTTATGATTAGACGGTGAGACTATGGGACGTCAAGACAGGTACCTGTAAGACCATGAGTGGTCACACAAATTATGTATATGCTGTGGCTATATCCAGTGATTCAGAGTTCATCGTATCGGGAAGTGTAGATTAGACGGTGAGACTATGGGACGTCAAGACAGGTACCTGTAAGACCATGAGTGGTCACACAAATTATGTATATGCTGTGGCTATATCCAGTGATTCAGAGTTCATCGTATCGGGAAGTGTAGATTAGACGGTGAGACTATGGGACGTCAAGACAGGTACCTGTAAGACCATGAGTGGTCACACTAGTTCTTTATCATCTGTGGCTATATCCAGTGATTCAGAGTTCATCGTATCGGGAAGTGTAGATAATACGGTGAGACTATGGGACGTCAAGACAGGTACCTGTAAGACCATGAGTGGTCACACAAATTATGTATCTGCTGTGGCTATATCCAGTAATTCCGAGTTCATCGTATCGGCAAGTTATGATTAGACGGTGAGACTATGGGACGTCAAGACAGGTACCTGTAAGACCATGAGTGGTCACACTAGTTATGTATATGCTGTGGCTATATCCAGTGATTCAGAGTTCATCGTATCGGGAAGTTATGATAAGACGGTGAGACTATGGGACGTCGAGACAGGTACCTGTAAGACCATGAGTGGTCACACTAATGTTGTATATGCTGTCGCTATATCCAGTGATTCAGAGTTCATCGTATCGGCAAGTTATGATTAGACGGTGAGACTATGGGACGTCAAGACAGGTACCTGTAAGACCATGAGTGGTCACACTAGTTATGTATCATCTGTGGCTATATCCAGTGATTCAGAGTTCATTGTATCGGGAAGTGCAGATTAGACGGTGAGACTATGGGACGTCAAGACAGGTACCTGTAAGACCATGAGTGGTCACACTAGTTATGTATATGCTGTGGCTGTATCCAGTGATTCAGAGTTCATCGTATCGGGAAGTTATGATAATACGGTGAGACTATGGGACGTCAAGACAGGTACCTGTAAGACCATGAGTGGTCACACTAGTTATGTATATGCTGTGGCTGTATCCAGTGATTCAGAGTTCATCGTATCGGGAAGTTATGATTAGACGGTGAGACTATGGGACGTCAAGACAGGTACCTGTAAGACCATGAGTGGTCACACTAGTCATGTATGATCTGTGTCTATATCCAGTGATTCAGAGTTCATCGTATCGGGAAGTTATGATTAGACGGTGAGACTATGGGACGTCAAGACAGGTACCTGTAAGAACATGAGTGGTCACACTAGTTATGTATCTGCTGTGGCTATATCCAGTGATTCAGAGTTCATCGTATCGGGAAGTTATGATAATACGGTGAGACTATGGGACGTCAAGACAGGTACCTGTAAGACCATGAGTGGTCACACTAGTTCTTTATCATCTGTGGCTATATCCAGTGATTCAGAGTTCATCGTATCGGGAAGTGTAGATTAGACGGTGAGACTATGGGACGTCAAGACAGGTACCTGTAAGACCATGAGTGGTCACACTTAATCTGTATATGCTGTGGCTATATCCAGTGATTCAGAGTTCATCGTATCGGGAAGTGCAGATTAGACGGTGAGACTATGGGACGTCAAGACAGGTACCTGTAAGACCATGAGTGGTCACACTAATTAGGTATCTGCTGTGGCTATATCCAGTGATTCAGAGTTCATCGTATCGGGAAGTGTAGATTAGACGGTGAGACTATGGGACGTCAAGACAGGTACCTGTAAGACCATGAGTGGTCACACTAGTTATGTATGATCTGTGGCTATATCCAGTGATTCAGAGTTCATCGTATCGGGAAGTGCAGATTAGACGGTGAGACTATGGGACGTCAAGACAGGTACCTGTAAGACCATGAGTGGTCACACTAGTTATGTATATGCTGTGGCTATATCCAGTGATTCAGAGTTCATCGTATCGGCAAGTTATGATTAGACGGTGAGACTATGGGACGTCAAGACAGGTACCTGTAAGACCATGAGTGGTCACACTAGTTATGTATCTGCTGTGGCTATATCCAGTGATTCAGAGTTCATCGTATCGGGAAGTTATGATTAGACGGTGAGACTATGGGACGTCAAGACAGGTACCTGTAAGAACATGAGTGGTCACACTAGTTATGTATCTGCTGTGGCTATATCCAGTGATTCAGAGTTCATCGTATCGGGAAGTTATGATAATACGGTGAGACTATGGGACGTCAAGACAGGTACCTGTAAGACCATGAGTGGTCACACTAGTTCTTTATCATCTGTGGCTATATCCAGTGATTCAGAGTTCATCGTATCGGGAAGTGTAGATTAGACGGTGAGACTATGGGACGTCAAGACAGGTACCTGTAAGACCATGAGTGGTCACACTTAATCTGTATATGCTGTGGCTATATCCAGTGATTCAGAGTTCATCGTATCGGGAAGTGCAGATTAGACGGTGAGACTATGGGACGTCAAGACAGGTACCTGTAAGACCATGAGTGGTCACACTAATTAGGTATCTGCTGTGGCTATATCCAGTGATTCAGAGTTCATCGTATCGGGAAGTGTAGATTAGACGGTGAGACTATGGGACGTCAAGACAGGTACCTGTAAGACCATGAGTGGTCACACTAGTTATGTATGATCTGTGGCTATATCCAGTGATTCAGAGTTCATCGTATCGGGAAGTGCAGATTAGACGGTGAGACTATGGGACGTCAAGACAGGTACCTGTAAGACCATGAGTGGTCACACTAGTTATGTATATGCTGTGGCTATATCCAGTGATTCAGAGTTCATCGTATCGGCAAGTTATGATTAGACGGTGAGACTATGGGACGTCAAGACAGGTACCTGTAAGACCATGAGTGGTCACACTAGTTATGTATATGCTGTGGCTAAATCCAGTGATTCAGAGTTCATCGTATCGGGAAGTTATGATTAGACGGTGAGACTATGGGACGTCAAGACAGGTACCTGTAAGACCATGAGCGGTCACACAAATTATGTATATGCTGTCGCTATATCCAGTGATTCACAGTTCATCGTATCGGGAAGTTATGATTAGACGGTGAGACTATGGGACGTCAAGACAGGTACCTGTAAGACCATGAGTGGTCACACGAATTATGTATATGCTGTGGCTATATCCAGTGATTCAGAGTTCATCGTATCGGGAAGTGCAGATTAGACGGTGAGACTATGGGACGTCAAGACAGGTACCTGTAAGACCATGAGTGGTCACACTAATTAGGTATCTGCTGTGGCTATATCCAGTGATTCAGAGTTCATCGTATCGGGAAGTGTAGATTAGACGGTGAGACTATGGGACGTCAAGACAGGTACCTGTAAGACCATGAGTGGTCACACTAGTTATGTATGATCTGTGGCTATATCCAGTGATTCAGAGTTCATCGTATCGGGAAGTGCAGATTAGACGGTGAGACTATGGGACGTCAAGACAGGTACCTGTAAGACCATGAGTGGTCACACTAGTTATGTATATGCTGTGGCTATATCCAGTGATTCAGAGTTCATCGTATCGGCAAGTTATGATTAGACGGTGAGACTATGGGACGTCAAGACAGGTACCTGTAAGACCATGAGTGGTCACACTAGTTATGTATATGCTGTGGCTAAATCCAGTGATTCAGAGTTCATCGTATCGGGAAGTTATGATTAGACGGTGAGACTATGGGACGTCAAGACAGGTACCTGTAAGACCATGAGCGGTCACACAAATTATGTATATGCTGTCGCTATATCCAGTGATTCACAGTTCATCGTATCGGGAAGTTATGATTAGACGGTGAGACTATGGGACGTCAAGACAGGTACCTGTAAGACCATGAGTGGTCACACGAATTATGTATATGCTGTGGCTATATCCAGTGATTCAGAGTTCATCGTATCGGGAAGTGCAGATTAGACGGTGAGACTATGGGACGTCAAGACAGGTACCTGTAAGACCATGAGCGGTCACACACGTTATGTATATGCTGTGGCTATATCCAGTGATTCAGAGTTCATCGTATCGGGAAGTGTAGATTAGACGGTGAGACTATGGGACGTCAAGACAGGTACCTGTAAGACCATGAGTGGTCACACTAGTTCTTTATCAGCTGTGGCTATATCCAGTGATTCAGAGTTCATCGTATCGGGAAGTTATGATTAGACGGTGAGACTATGGGACGTCAAGACAGGTACCTGTAAGACCATGAGCGGTCACACAAATTATGTATATGCTGTCGCTATATCCAGTGATTCACAGTTCATCGTATCGGGAAGTTATGATTAGACGGTGAGACTATGGGACGTCAAGACAGGTACCTGTAAGACCATGAGTGGTCACACGAATTATGTATATGCTGTGGCTATATCCAGTGATTCAGAGTTCATCGTATCGGGAAGTTATGATTATACGGTGAGACTATGGGACGTCAAGACAGGTACCTGTAAGACCATGAGCGGTCACACTGGTTATGTATATGCTGTGGCTATATCCAGTGATTCAGAGTTCATCGTATCGGGAAGTTATGATTATACGGTGAGACTATGGGACGTCAAGACAGGTACCTGTAAGACCATGAGTGGTCACACAAATTATGTATCTGCTGTGGCTATATCCAGTGATTCAGAGTTCATCGTATCGGGAAGTGCAGATTAGACGGTGAGATTATGGGACGTCAAGACAGGTACCTGTAAGACCATGAGTGGTCACACAAATTATGTATATGCTGTGGCTAAATCCAGTGATTCAGAGTTCATCGTATCGGGAAGTGTAGATTAGACGGTGAGACTATGGGACGTCAAGACAGGTACCTGTAAGACCATGAGTGGTCACACTAGTTATGTATATGCTGTGGCTATATCCAGTGATTCAGAGTTCATCGTATCGGCAAGTTATGATTAGACGGTGAGACTATGGGACGTCAAGACAGGTACCTGTACGACCATGAGTGGTCACACTAGTTATGTATATGCTGTGGCTAAATCCAGTGATTCAGAGTTCATCGTATCGGGAAGTTATGATAAGACGGTGAGACTATGGGACGTCAAGACAGGTACCTGTAAGACCATGAGTGGTCACACAAATTATGTATATGCTGTGGCTAAATCCAGTGATTCACAGTTCATTGTATCGGGAAGTGTAGATTAGACGGTGAGACTATGGGACGTCAAGACAGGTACCTGTAAGACCATGAGTGGTCACACGAATTATGTATATGCTGTGGCTATATCCAGTGATTCAGAGTTCATCGTATCGGGAAGTGCAGATTAGACGGTGAGACTATGGGACGTCAAGACAGGTACCTGTAAGACCATGAGCGGTCACACACGTTATGTATATGCTGTGGCTATATCCAGTGATTCAGAGTTCATCGTATCGGGAAGTGTAGATTAGACGGTGAGACTATGGGACGTCAAGACAGGTACCTGTAAGACCATGAGTGGTCACACTAGTTCTTTATCAGCTGTGGCTATATCCAGTGATTCAGAGTTCATCGTATCGGGAAGTTATGATTAGACGGTGAGACTATGGGACGTCAAGACAGGTACCTGTAAGACCATGAGCGGTCACACAAATTATGTATATGCTGTCGCTATATCCAGTGATTCACAGTTCATCGTATCGGGAAGTTATGATTAGACGGTGAGACTATGGGACGTCAAGACAGGTACCTGTAAGACCATGAGTGGTCACACGAATTATGTATATGCTGTGGCTATATCCAGTGATTCAGAGTTCATCGTATCGGGAAGTTATGATTATACGGTGAGACTATGGGACGTCAAGACAGGTACCTGTAAGACCATGAGCGGTCACACTGGTTATGTATATGCTGTGGCTATATCCAGTGATTCAGAGTTCATCGTATCGGGAAGTTATGATTATACGGTGAGACTATGGGACGTCAAGACAGGTACCTGTAAGACCATGAGTGGTCACACAAATTATGTATCTGCTGTGGCTATATCCAGTGATTCAGAGTTCATCGTATCGGGAAGTGCAGATTAGACGGTGAGATTATGGGACGTCAAGACAGGTACCTGTAAGACCATGAGTGGTCACACAAATTATGTATATGCTGTGGCTAAATCCAGTGATTCAGAGTTCATCGTATCGGGAAGTGTAGATTAGACGGTGAGACTATGGGACGTCAAGACAGGTACCTGTAAGACCATGAGTGGTCACACTAGTTATGTATATGCTGTGGCTATATCCAGTGATTCAGAGTTCATCGTATCGGCAAGTTATGATTAGACGGTGAGACTATGGGACGTCAAGACAGGTACCTGTACGACCATGAGTGGTCACACTAGTTATGTATATGCTGTGGCTAAATCCAGTGATTCAGAGTTCATCGTATCGGGAAGTTATGATAAGACGGTGAGACTATGGGACGTCAAGACAGGTACCTGTAAGACCATGAGTGGTCACACAAATTATGTATATGCTGTGGCTAAATCCAGTGATTCACAGTTCATTGTATCGGGAAGTGTAGATTAGACGGTGAGACTATGGGACGTCAAGACAGGTACCTGTAAGACCATGAGTGGTCACACTTAATCTGTATATGCTGTGGCTATATCCAGTGATTCAGAGTTCATCGTATCGGGAAGTTATGATTAGACGGTGAGACTATGGGACGTCAAGACAGGTACCTGTAAGACCATGAGCGGTCACACAAATTATGTATATGCTGTCGCTATATCCAGTGATTCACAGTTCATCGTATCGGGAAGTGTAGATTAGACGGTGAGACTATGGGACGTCAAGACAGGTACCTGTAAGACCATGAGTGGTCACACTAGTTATGTATCTGCTGTGGCTATATCCAGTGATTCAGAGTTCATCGTATCGGGAAGTGCAGATAATACGGTGAGACTATGGGACGTCAAGACAGGTACCTGTAAGACCATGAGTGGTCACACTAGTTATGTATATGCTGTGGCTATATCCAGTGATTCAGAGTTCATCGTATCGGGAAGTTATGATAATACGGTGAGACTATGGGACGTCAAGACAGGTACCTGTAAGACCATGAGTGGTCACACTAGTTATGTATCTGCTGTGGCTATATCCAGTGATTCAGAGTTCATCGTATCGGGAAGTGCAGATAATACGGTGAGACTATGGGACGTCAAGACAGGTACCTGTAAGACCATGAGTGGTCACACTAGTTATGTATATGCTGTGGCTATATCCAGTGATTCAGAGTTCATCGTATCGGGAAGTTATGATAATACGGTGAGACTATGGGACGTCAAGACAGGTACCTGTAAGACCATGAGTGGTCACACTAGTTATGTATATGCTGTGGCTGTATCCAGTGATTCAGAGTTCATCGTATCGGGAAGTTATGATTAGACGGTGAGACTATGGGACGTCAAGACAGGTACCTGTAAGACCATGAGTGGTCACACTAGTCATGTATGATCTGTGTCTATATCCAGTGATTCAGAGTTCATCGTATCGGGAAGTTATGATTAGACGGTGAGACTATGGGACGTCAAGACAGGTACCTGTAAGAACATGAGTGGTCACACTAGTTATGTATCTGCTGTGGCTATATCCAGTGATTCAGAGTTCATCGTATCGGGAAGTTATGATAATACGGTGAGACTATGGGACGTCAAGACAGGTACCTGTAAGACCATGAGTGGTCACACTAGTTCTTTATCATCTGTGGCTATATCCAGTGATTCAGAGTTCATCGTATCGGGAAGTGTAGATTAGACGGTGAGACTATGGGACGTCAAGACAGGTACCTGTAAGACCATGAGTGGTCACACTTAATCTGTATATGCTGTGGCTATATCCAGTGATTCAGAGTTCATCGTATCGGGAAGTGCAGATTAGACGGTGAGACTATGGGACGTCAAGACAGGTACCTGTAAGACCATGAGTGGTCACACTAATTAGGTATCTGCTGTGGCTATATCCAGTGATTCAGAGTTCATCGTATCGGGAAGTGTAGATTAGACGGTGAGACTATGGGACGTCAAGACAGGTACCTGTAAGACCATGAGTGGTCACACTAGTTATGTATGATCTGTGGCTATATCCAGTGATTCAGAGTTCATCGTATCGGGAAGTGCAGATTAGACGGTGAGACTATGGGACGTCAAGACAGGTACCTGTAAGACCATGAGTGGTCACACTAGTTATGTATATGCTGTGGCTATATCCAGTGATTCAGAGTTCATCGTATCGGCAAGTTATGATTAGACGGTGAGACTATGGGACGTCAAGACAGGTACCTGTAAGACCATGAGTGGTCACACTAGTTATGTATCTGCTGTGGCTATATCCAGTGATTCAGAGTTCATCGTATCGGGAAGTTATGATTAGACGGTGAGACTATGGGACGTCAAGACAGGTACCTGTAAGAACATGAGTGGTCACACTAGTTATGTATCTGCTGTGGCTATATCCAGTGATTCAGAGTTCATCGTATCGGGAAGTTATGATAATACGGTGAGACTATGGGACGTCAAGACAGGTACCTGTAAGACCATGAGTGGTCACACTAGTTCTTTATCATCTGTGGCTATATCCAGTGATTCAGAGTTCATCGTATCGGGAAGTGTAGATTAGACGGTGAGACTATGGGACGTCAAGACAGGTACCTGTAAGACCATGAGTGGTCACACTTAATCTGTATATGCTGTGGCTATATCCAGTGATTCAGAGTTCATCGTATCGGGAAGTGCAGATTAGACGGTGAGACTATGGGACGTCAAGACAGGTACCTGTAAGACCATGAGTGGTCACACTAATTAGGTATCTGCTGTGGCTATATCCAGTGATTCAGAGTTCATCGTATCGGGAAGTGTAGATTAGACGGTGAGACTATGGGACGTCAAGACAGGTACCTGTAAGACCATGAGTGGTCACACTAGTTATGTATGATCTGTGGCTATATCCAGTGATTCAGAGTTCATCGTATCGGGAAGTGCAGATTAGACGGTGAGACTATGGGACGTCAAGACAGGTACCTGTAAGACCATGAGTGGTCACACTAGTTATGTATATGCTGTGGCTATATCCAGTGATTCAGAGTTCATCGTATCGGCAAGTTATGATTAGACGGTGAGACTATGGGACGTCAAGACAGGTACCTGTAAGACCATGAGTGGTCACACTAGTTATGTATATGCTGTGGCTAAATCCAGTGATTCAGAGTTCATCGTATCGGGAAGTTATGATTAGACGGTGAGACTATGGGACGTCAAGACAGGTACCTGTAAGACCATGAGCGGTCACACAAATTATGTATATGCTGTCGCTATATCCAGTGATTCACAGTTCATCGTATCGGGAAGTTATGATTAGACGGTGAGACTATGGGACGTCAAGACAGGTACCTGTAAGACCATGAGTGGTCACACGAATTATGTATATGCTGTGGCTATATCCAGTGATTCAGAGTTCATCGTATCGGGAAGTGCAGATTAGACGGTGAGACTATGGGACGTCAAGACAGGTACCTGTAAGACCATGAGTGGTCACACTAATTAGGTATCTGCTGTGGCTATATCCAGTGATTCAGAGTTCATCGTATCGGGAAGTGTAGATTAGACGGTGAGACTATGGGACGTCAAGACAGGTACCTGTAAGACCATGAGTGGTCACACTAGTTATGTATGATCTGTGGCTATATCCAGTGATTCAGAGTTCATCGTATCGGGAAGTGCAGATTAGACGGTGAGACTATGGGACGTCAAGACAGGTACCTGTAAGACCATGAGTGGTCACACTAGTTATGTATATGCTGTGGCTATATCCAGTGATTCAGAGTTCATCGTATCGGCAAGTTATGATTAGACGGTGAGACTATGGGACGTCAAGACAGGTACCTGTAAGACCATGAGTGGTCACACTAGTTATGTATATGCTGTGGCTAAATCCAGTGATTCAGAGTTCATCGTATCGGGAAGTTATGATTAGACGGTGAGACTATGGGACGTCAAGACAGGTACCTGTAAGACCATGAGCGGTCACACAAATTATGTATATGCTGTCGCTATATCCAGTGATTCACAGTTCATCGTATCGGGAAGTTATGATTAGACGGTGAGACTATGGGACGTCAAGACAGGTACCTGTAAGACCATGAGTGGTCACACGAATTATGTATATGCTGTGGCTATATCCAGTGATTCAGAGTTCATCGTATCGGGAAGTGCAGATTAGACGGTGAGACTATGGGACGTCAAGACAGGTACCTGTAAGACCATGAGCGGTCACACACGTTATGTATATGCTGTGGCTAAATCCAGTGATTCAGAGTTCATCGTATCGGGAAGTGTAGATTAGACGGTGAGACTATGGGACGTCAAGACAGGTACCTGTAAGACCATGAGTGGTCACACTAGTTCTTTATCAGCTGTGGCTATATCCAGTGATTCAGAGTTCATCGTATCGGGAAGTTATGATTAGACGGTGAGACTATGGGACGTCAAGACAGGTACCTGTAAGACCATGAGTGGTCACACGAATTATGTATATGCTGTGGCTATATCCAGTGATTCAGAGTTCATCGTATCGGGAAGTTATGATTATACGGTGAGACTATGGGACGTCAAGACAGGTACCTGTAAGACCATGAGCGGTCACACAAATTATGTATATGCTGTCGCTATATCCAGTGATTCACAGTTCATCGTATCGGGAAGTTATGATTAGACGGTGAGACTATGGGACGTCAAGACAGGTACCTGTAAGACCATGAGTGGTCACACGAATTATGTATATGCTGTGGCTATATCCAGTGATTCAGAGTTCATCGTATCGGGAAGTTATGATTATACGGTGAGACTATGGGACGTCAAGACAGGTACCTGTAAGACCATGAGCGGTCACACTGGTTATGTATATGCTGTGGCTATATCCAGTGATTCAGAGTTCATCGTATCGGGAAGTTATGATTATACGGTGAGACTATGGGACGTCAAGACAGGTACCTGTAAGACCATGAGTGGTCACACAAATTATGTATCTGCTGTGGCTATATCCAGTGATTCAGAGTTCATCGTATCGGGAAGTGCAGATTAGACGGTGAGATTATGGGACGTCAAGACAGGTACCTGTAAGACCATGAGTGGTCACACAAATTATGTATATGCTGTGGCTAAATCCAGTGATTCAGAGTTCATCGTATCGGGAAGTGTAGATTAGACGGTGAGACTATGGGACGTCAAGACAGGTACCTGTAAGACCATGAGTGGTCACACTAGTTATGTATATGCTGTGGCTATATCCAGTGATTCAGAGTTCATCGTATCGGCAAGTTATGATTAGACGGTGAGACTATGGGACGTCAAGACAGGTACCTGTACGACCATGAGTGGTCACACTAGTTATGTATATGCTGTGGCTAAATCCAGTGATTCAGAGTTCATCGTATCGGGAAGTTATGATAAGACGGTGAGACTATGGGACGTCAAGACAGGTACCTGTAAGACCATGAGTGGTCACACAAATTATGTATATGCTGTGGCTAAATCCAGTGATTCACAGTTCATTGTATCGGGAAGTGTAGATTAGACGGTGAGACTATGGGACGTCAAGACAGGTACCTGTAAGACCATGAGTGGTCACACTTAATCTGTATATGCTGTGGCTATATCCAGTGATTCAGAGTTCATCGTATCGGGAAGTTATGATTAGACGGTGAGACTATGGGACGTCAAGACAGGTACCTGTAAGACCATGAGCGGTCACACAAATTATGTATATGCTGTCGCTATATCCAGTGATTCACAGTTCATCGTATCGGGAAGTGTAGATTAGACGGTGAGACTATGGGACGTCAAGACAGGTACCTGTAAGACCATGAGTGGTCACACTAGTTATGTATCTGCTGTGGCTATATCCAGTGATTCAGAGTTCATCGTATCGGGAAGTGCAGATAATACGGTGAGACTATGGGACGTCAAGACAGGTACCTGTAAGACCATGAGTGGTCACACTAGTTATGTATATGCTGTGGCTATATCCAGTGATTCAGAGTTCATCGTATCGGGAAGTTATGATAATACGGTGAGACTATGGGACGTCAAGACAGGTACCTGTAAGACCATGAGTGGTCACACTAGTTATGTATCTGCTGTGGCTATATCCAGTGATTCAGAGTTCATCGTATCGGGAAGTGTAGATTAGACGGTGAGACTATGGGACGTCAAGACAGGTACCTGTAAGACCATGAGTGGTCACACAAATTATGTATATGCTGTGGCTATATCCAGTGATTCAGAGTTCATCGTATCGGGAAGTGTAGATTAGACGGTGAGACTATGGGACGTCAAGACAGGTACCTGTAAGACCATGAGTGGTCACACTAGTTATGTATCTGCTGTGGCTATATCCAGTGATTCAGAGTTCATCGTATCGGGAAGTTATGATTATACGGTGAGACTATGGGACGTCAAGACAGGTACCTGTAAGACCATGAGCGGTCACACAAATTATGTATATGCTGTCGCTATATCCAGTGATTCACAGTTCATCGTATCGGGAAGTTATGATTATACGGTGAGACTATGGGACGTCAAGACAGGTACCTGTAAGACCATGAGTGGTCACACTAGTTATGTATCTGCTGTGGCTATATCCAGTGATTCAGAGTTCATCGTATCGGGAAGTGCAGATTAGACGGTGAGACTATGGGACGTCAAGACAGGTACCTGTAAGACCATGAGTGGTCACACAAATTATGTATCTGCTGTGGCTATATCCAGTAATTCCGAGTTCATCGTATCGGGAAGTTATGATTATACGGTGAGACTATGGGACGTCAAGACAGGTACCTGTAAGACCATGAGTGGTCACACTTAATCTGTATATGCTGTGGCTATATCCAGTGATTCAGAGTTCATCGTATCGGGAAGTGTAGATTAGACGGTGAGACTATGGGACGTCAAGACAGGTACCTGTAAGACCATGAGTGGTCACACTAGTTATGTATCTGCTGTGGCTATATCCAGTGATTCAGAGTTCATCGTATCGGGAAGTGCAGATAATACGGTGAGACTATGGGACGTCAAGACAGGTACCTGTAAGACCATGAGTGGTCACACTAGTTATGTATATGCTGTGGCTATATCCAGTGATTCAGAGTTCATCGTATCGGGAAGTTATGATAATACGGTGAGACTATGGGACGTCAAGACAGGTACCTGTAAGACCATGAGTGGTCACACTAGTTATGTATCTGCTGTGGCTATATCCAGTGATTCAGAGTTCATCGTATCGGGAAGTGTAGATTAGACGGTGAGACTATGGGACGTCAAGACAGGTACCTGTAAGACCATGAGTGGTCACACAAATTATGTATATGCTGTGGCTAAATCCAGTGATTCAGAGTTCATCGTATCGGGAAGTGTAGATTAGACGGTGAGACTATGGGACGTCAAGACAGGTACCTGTAAGACCATGAGTGGTCACACTAGTTATGTATCTGCTGTGGCTATATCCAGTGATTCAGAGTTCATCGTATCGGGAAGTTATGATTATACGGTGAGACTATGGGACGTCAAGACAGGTACCTGTAAGACCATGAGCGGTCAAACAAATTATGTATCTGCTGTGGCTATATCCAGTGATTCAGAGTTCATCGTATCGGGAAGTTATGATTATACGGTGAGACTATGGGACGTCAAGACAGGTACCTGTAAGACCATGAGCGGTCACACAAATTATGTATCATCTGTGGCTATATCCAGTGATTCACAGTTCATCGTATCGGGAAGTGCAGATTAGACGGTGAGACTATGGGACGTCAAGACAGGTACCTGTAAGACCATCAGCGGTCACACAAATTATGTATATGCTGTGGCTATATCCAGTGATTCAGAGTTCATCGTATCGGGAAGTTTAGATTAGACGGTGAGACTATGGGACGTCAAGACAGGTACCTGTAAGACCATGAGTGGTCACACTTAATCTGTATATGCTGTGGCTATATCCAGTGATTCAGAGTTCATCGTATCGGGAAGTTATGATTATACGGTGAGACTATGGGACGTCAAGACAGGTACCTGTAAGACCATGAGCGGTCACACAAATTATGTATATGCTGTCGCTATATCCAGTGATTCACAGTTCATCGTATCGGGAAGTGTAGATTAGACGGTGAGACTATGGGACGTCAAGACAGGTACCTGTAAGACCATGAGCGGTCACACAAATTATGTATATGCTGTCGCTATATCCAGTGATTCACAGTTCATCGTATCGGGAAGTGTAGATTAGACGGTGAGACTATGGGACGTCAAGACAGGTACCTGTAAGACCATGAGTGGTCACACTAGTTATGTATCTGCTGTGGCTATATCCAGTGATTCAGAGTTCATCGTATCGGGAAGTTATGATTATACGGTGAGACTATGGGACGTCAAGACAGGTACCTGTAAGACCATGAGTGGTCACACAAATTATGTATATGCTGTGGCTATATCCAGTGATTCAGAGTTCATCGTATCGGGAAGTGTAGATTAGACGGTGAGACTATGGGACGTCAAGACAGGTACCTGTAAGACCATGAGTGGTCACACTAGTTATGTATCTGCTGTGGCTATATCCAGTGATTCAGAGTTCATCGTATCGGGAAGTGCAGATAATACGGTGAGACTATGGGACGTCAAGACAGGTACCTGTAAGACCATGAGTGGTCACACTAGTTATGTATCTGCTGTGGCTATATCCAGTGATTCAGAGTTCATCGTATCGGGAAGTTATGATTATACGGTGAGACTATGGGACGTCAAGACAGGTACCTGTAAGACCATGAGTGGTCACACTAGTTATGTATCTGCTGTGGCTATATCCAGTAATTCCGAGTTCATCGTATCGGGAAGTTATGATTATACGGTGAGACTATGGGACGTCAAGACAGGTACCTGTAAGACCATGAGCGGTCACACAAATTATGTATATGCTGTCGCTATATCCAGTGATTCACAGTTCATCGTATCGGGAAGTGTAGATTAGACGGTGAGACTATGGGACGTCAAGACAGGTACCTGTAAGACCATGAGTGGTCACACTAGTTATGTATCTGCTGTGGCTATATCCAGTGATTCAGAGTTCATCGTATCGGGAAGTTATGATTATACGGTGAGACTATGGGACGTCAAGACAGGTACCTGTAAGACCATGAGCGGTCACACAAATTATGTATATGCTGTGGCTATATCCAGTGATTCAGAGTTCATCGTATCGGGAAGTTATGATTATACGGTGAGACTATGGGACGTCAAGACAGGTACCTGTAAGACCATGAGTGGTCACACTAGTTATGTATCTGCTGTGGCTATATCCAGTAATTCCGAGTTCATCGTATCGGGAAGTTATGATTATACGGTGAGACTATGGGACGTCAAGACAGGTACCTGTAAGACCATGAGCGGTCACACAAATTATGTATATGCTGTCGCTATATCCAGTGATTCACAGTTCATCGTATCGGGAAGTTATGATTAGACGGTGAGACTATGGGACGTCAAGACAGGTACCTGTAAGACCATGAGTGGTCACACTAGTTATGTATCTGCTGTGGCTATATCCAGTGATTCAGAGTTCATCGTATCGGGAAGTGCAGATAATACGGTGAGACTATGGGACGTCAAGACAGGTACCTGTAAGACCATGAGTGGTCACACTAGTTATGTATCTGCTGTGGCTATATCCAGTGATTCAGAGTTCATCGTATCGGGAAGTTATGATAATACGGTGAGACTATGGGACGTCAAGACAGGTACCTGTAAGACCATGAGTGGTCACACGAATTATGTATATGCTGTGGCTATATCCAGTGATTCAGAGTTCATCGTATCAGGAAGTCATGATTATACGGTGAGACTATGGGACGTCAAGACAGGTACCTGTAAGACCATGAGTGGTCACACAAATTATGTATATGCTGTGGCTATATCCAGTGATTCAGAGTTCATCGTATCGGGAAGTGTAGATTAGACGGTGAGACTATGGGACGTCAAGACAGGTACCTGTAAGACCATGAGTGGTCACACAAATTATGTATATGCTGTGGCTATATCCAGTGATTCAGAGTTCATCGTATCGGGAAGTGTAGATTAGACGGTGAGACTATGGGACGTCAAGACAGGTACCTGTAAGACCATGAGTGGTCACACTAGTTATGTATCTGCTGTGGCTATATCCAGTGATTCAGAGTTCATCGTATCGGGAAGTGCAGATAATACGGTGAGACTATGGGACGTCAAGACAGGTACCTGTAAGACCATGAGTGGTCACACTAGTTATGTATCTGCTGTGGCTATATCCAGTGATTCAGAGTTCATCGTATCGGGAAGTGTAGATTAGACGGTGAGACTATGGGACGTCAAGACAGGTACCTGTAAGACCATGAGTGGTCACACTAGTTATGTATCTGCTGTGGCTATATCCAGTAATTCCGAGTTCATCGTATCGGGAAGTTATGATTATACGGTGAGACTATGGGACGTCAAGACAGGTACCTGTAAGACCATGAGCGGTCACACAAATTATGTATATGCTGTCGCTATATCCAGTGATTCACAGTTCATCGTATCGGGAAGTTATGATTAGACGGTGAGACTATGGGACGTCAAGACAGGTACCTGTAAGACCATGAGTGGTCACACTAGTTATGTATCTGCTGTGGCTATATCCAGTGATTCAGAGTTCATCGTATCGGGAAGTGCAGATAATACGGTGAGACTATGGGACGTCAAGACAGGTACCTGTAAGACCATGAGTGGTCACACTAGTTATGTATCTGCTGTGGCTATATCCAGTGATTCAGAGTTCATCGTATCGGGAAGTTATGATAATACGGTGAGACTATGGGACGTCAAGACAGGTACCTGTAAGACCATGAGTGGTCACACGAATTATGTATATGCTGTGGCTATATCCAGTGATTCAGAGTTCATCGTATCGGGAAGTTATGATTATACGGTGAGACTATGGGACGTCAAGACAGGTACCTGTAAGACCATGAGTGGTCACACAAATTATGTATATGCTGTGGCTATATCCAGTGATTCAGAGTTCATCGTATCGGGAAGTGTAGATTAGACGGTGAGACTATGGGACGTCAAGACAGGTACCTGTAAGACCATGAGTGGTCACACTAGTTATGTATCTGCTGTGGCTATATCCAGTGATTCAGAGTTCATCGTATCGGGAAGTTATGATTATACGGTGAGACTATGGGACGTCAAGACAGGTACCTGTAAGACCATGAGCGGTCACACTAGTTATGTATCTGCTGTGGCTATATCCAGTGATTCAGAGTTCATCGTATCGGGAAGTTATGATAATACGGTGAGACTATGGGACGTCAAGACAGGTACCTGTAAGACCATGAGTGGTCACACTAGTTATGTATGATCTGTGGCTATATCCAGTGATTCAGAGTTCATCGTATCGGGAAGTGCAGATTAGACGGTGAGACTATGGGACGTCAAGACAGGTACCTGTAAGACCATGAGTGGTCACACTAGTTATGTATCTGCTGTGGCTATATCCAGTGATTCAGAGTTCATCGTATCGGGAAGTTATGATTAGACGGTGAGACTATGGGACGTCAAGACAGGTACCTGTAAGACCATGAGTGGTCACACTAGTTATGTATCTGCTGTGGCTATATCCAGTGATTCAGAGTTCATCGTATCGGGAAGTGCAGATAATACGGTGAGACTATGGGACGTCAAGACAGGTACCTGTAAGACCATGAGTGGTCACACTAGTTATGTATCTGCTGTGGCTATATCCAGTGATTCAGAGTTCATCGTATCGGGAAGTTATGATTATACGGTGAGACTATGGGACGTCAAGACAGGTACCTGTAAGACCATGAGCGGTCACACAAATTATGTATCTGCTGTGGCTATATCCAGTGATTCAGAGTTCATCGTATCGGGAAGTTATGATTATACGGTGAGACTATGGGACGTCAAGACAGGTACCTGTAAGACCATGAGTGGTCACACTAGTTATGTTTCATCTGTGGCTATATCCAATGATTCAGAGTTCATTGTATCGGGAAGTGTAGATTAGACGGTGAGACTATGGGACGTCAAGACATATACCTGTAAGACCATTAGTAATCACACTAGTCATGTATGATCTGTGTCTATATCCAATGATTCAGAGTTCATCGTATCAGGAAGTCATGATTATACGGTGAGACTATGGGACGTCAAGACAGGTACCTGTAAGACCATGAGTGGTCACACAAATTATGTATATGCTGTGGCTATATCCAGTGATTCAGAGTTCATCGTATCGGGAAGTTATGATTATACGGTGAGACTATGGGACGTCAAGACAGGTACCTGTAAGACCATGAGTGGTCACACAAATTATGTATATGCTGTGGCTATATCCAGTGATTCAGAGTTCATCGTATCGGGAAGTGTAGATTAGACGGTGAGACTATGGGACGTCAAGACAGGTACCTGTAAGACCATGAGTGGTCACACTAGTTATGTATCTGCTGTGGCTATATCCAGTGATTCAGAGTTCATCGTATCGGGAAGTGCAGATAATACGGTGAGACTATGGGACGTCAAGACAGGTACCTGTAAGACCATGAGTGGTCACACTAGTTATGTATCTGCTGTGGCTATATCCAGTGATTCAGAGTTCATCGTATCGGGAAGTGTAGATTAGACGGTGAGACTATGGGACGTCAAGACAGGTACCTGTAAGACCATGAGTGGTCACACTAGTTATGTATCTGCTGTGGCTATATCCAGTAATTCCGAGTTCATCGTATCGGGAAGTTATGATTATACGGTGAGACTATGGGACGTCAAGACAGGTACCTGTAAGACCATGAGCGGTCACACAAATTATGTATATGCTGTCGCTATATCCAGTGATTCACAGTTCATCGTATCGGGAAGTTATGATTAGACGGTGAGACTATGGGACGTCAAGACAGGTACCTGTAAGACCATGAGTGGTCACACTAGTTATGTATCTGCTGTGGCTATATCCAGTGATTCAGAGTTCATCGTATCGGGAAGTGCAGATAATACGGTGAGACTATGGGACGTCAAGACAGGTACCTGTAAGACCATGAGTGGTCACACTAGTTATGTATCTGCTGTGGCTATATCCAGTGATTCAGAGTTCATCGTATCGGGAAGTTATGATAATACGGTGAGACTATGGGACGTCAAGACAGGTACCTGTAAGACCATGAGTGGTCACACGAATTATGTATATGCTGTGGCTATATCCAGTGATTCAGAGTTCATCGTATCGGGAAGTTATGATTATACGGTGAGACTATGGGACGTCAAGACAGGTACCTGTAAGACCATGAGTGGTCACACAAATTATGTATATGCTGTGGCTATATCCAGTGATTCAGAGTTCATCGTATCGGGAAGTGTAGATTAGACGGTGAGACTATGGGACGTCAAGACAGGTACCTGTAAGACCATGAGTGGTCACACTAGTTATGTATCTGCTGTGGCTATATCCAGTGATTCAGAGTTCATCGTATCGGGAAGTTATGATTATACGGTGAGACTATGGGACGTCAAGACAGGTACCTGTAAGACCATGAGCGGTCACACTAGTTATGTATCTGCTGTGGCTATATCCAGTGATTCAGAGTTCATCGTATCGGGAAGTTATGATAATACGGTGAGACTATGGGACGTCAAGACAGGTACCTGTAAGACCATGAGTGGTCACACTAGTTATGTATGATCTGTGGCTATATCCAGTGATTCAGAGTTCATCGTATCGGGAAGTGCAGATTAGACGGTGAGACTATGGGACGTCAAGACAGGTACCTGTAAGACCATGAGTGGTCACACTAGTTATGTATCTGCTGTGGCTATATCCAGTGATTCAGAGTTCATCGTATCGGGAAGTTATGATTAGACGGTGAGACTATGGGACGTCAAGACAGGTACCTGTAAGACCATGAGTGGTCACACTAGTTATGTATCTGCTGTGGCTATATCCAGTGATTCAGAGTTCATCGTATCGGGAAGTGCAGATAATACGGTGAGACTATGGGACGTCAAGACAGGTACCTGTAAGACCATGAGTGGTCACACTAGTTATGTATCTGCTGTGGCTATATCCAGTGATTCAGAGTTCATCGTATCGGGAAGTTATGATTATACGGTGAGACTATGGGACGTCAAGACAGGTACCTGTAAGACCATGAGCGGTCACACAAATTATGTATCTGCTGTGGCTATATCCAGTGATTCAGAGTTCATCGTATCGGGAAGTTATGATTATACGGTGAGACTATGGGACGTCAAGACAGGTACCTGTAAGACCATGAGTGGTCACACTAGTTATGTTTCATCTGTGGCTATATCCAATGATTCAGAGTTCATTGTATCGGGAAGTGTAGATTAGACGGTGAGACTATGGGACGTCAAGACATATACCTGTAAGACCATTAGTAATCACACTAGTCATGTATGATCTGTGTCTATATCCAATGATTCAGAGTTCATCGTATCAGGAAGTCATGATTATACGGTGAGACTATGGGACGTCAAGACAGGTACCTGTAAGACCATGAGTGGTCACACAAATTATGTATATGCTGTGGCTATATCCAGTGATTCAGAGTTCATCGTATCGGGAAGTTATGATTATACGGTGAGACTATGGGACGTCAAGACAGGTACCTGTAAGACCATGAGCGGTCACACAAATTATGTATATGCTGTGGCTATATCCAGTGATTCAGAGTTCATCGTATCGGGAAGTGCAGATTAGACGGTGAGACTATGGGACGTCAAGACAGGTACCTGTAAGACCATGAGTGGTCACACTAGTTATGTATCTGCTGTGGCTATATCCAGTGATTCAGAGTTCATCGTATCGGGAAGTTATGATTATACGGTGAGACTATGGGACGTCAAGACAGGTACCTGTAAGACCATGAGCGGTCACACAAATTATGTATCTGCTGTGGCTATATCCAGTGATTCAGAGTTCATCGTATCGGGAAGTTATGATTAGACGGTGAGACTATGGGACGTCAAGACAGGTACCTGTAAGACCATGAGTGGTCACACTAGTTATGTATCTGCTGTGGCTATATCCAGTGATTCAGAGTTCATCGTATCGGGAAGTGTAGATTAGACGGTGAGACTATGGGACGTCAAGACAGGTACCTGTAAGACCATGAGTGGTCACACAAATTATGTATCTGCTGTGGCTATATCCAGTAATTCCGAGTTCATCGTATCGGGAAGTGCTGATTAGACGGTGAGACTATGGGACGTCAAGACAGGTACCTGTAAGACCATGAGTGGTCACACTAGTTATGTATCTGCTGTGGCTATATCCAGTGATTCAGAGTTCATCGTATCGGGAAGTGTAGATTAGACGGTGAGACTATGGGACGTCAAGACAGGTACCTGTAAGACCATGAGCGGTCACACAAATTATGTATATGCTGTGGCTATATCCAGTGATTCAGAGTTCATCGTATCGGGAAGTTATGATTATACGGTGAGACTATGGGACGTCAAGACAGGTACCTGTAAGACCATGAGTGGTCACACTAGTTATGTATCTGCTGTGGCTATATCCAGTGATTCAGAGTTCATCGTATCGGGAAGTTATGATTATACGGTGAGACTATGGGACGTCAAGACAGGTACCTGTAAGACCATGAGTGGTCACACAGATTGAGTATTATCTGTGGCTATATCCAGTGATTCAGAGTTCATCGTATCGGGAAGTTATGATTAGACGGTGAGACTATGGGACGTCAAGACAGGTACCTGTAAGACCATGAGTGGTCACACTAGTTATGTATCTGCTGTGGCTATATCCAGTGATTCAGAGTTCATCGTATCGGGAAGTGTAGATTAGACGGTGAGACTATGGGACGTCAAGACAGGTACCTGTAAGACCATGAGTGGTCACACTTAATCTGTATATGCTGTGGCTATATCCAGTGATTCAGAGTTCATCGTATCGGGAAGTGTAGATTAGACGGTGAGACTATGGGACGTCAAGACAGGTACCTGTAAGACCATGAGTGGTCACACAAATTATGTATCTGCTGTGGCTATATCCAGTAATTCCGAGTTCATCGTATCGGGAAGTTATGATTATACGGTGAGACTATGGGACGTCAAGACAGGTACCTGTAAGACCATGAGCGGTCACACAAATTATGTATATGCTGTCGCTATATCCAGTGATTCAGAGTTCATCGTATCGGGAAGTTATGATTATACGGTGAGACTATGGGACGTCAAGACAGGTACCTGTAAGACCATGAGCGGTCACACTAGTTATGTATCTGCTGTGGCTATATCCAGTGATTCAGAGTTCATCGTATCGGGAAGTTATGATAATACGGTGAGACTATGGGACGTCAAGACAGGTACCTGTAAGACCATGAGTGGTCACACTAGTTATGTATGATCTGTGGCTATATCCAGTGATTCAGAGTTCATCGTATCGGGAAGTTATGATAATACGGTGAGACTATGGGACGTCAAGACAGGTACCTGTAAGACCATGAGTGGTCACACTAGTTATGTATCTGCTGTGGCTATATCCAGTGATTCAGAGTTCATCGTATCTGGAAGTGCAGATAATACGGTGAGACTATGGGACGTCAAGACAGGTACCTGTAAGACCATGAGTGGTCACACTAATGTTGTATATGCTGTGGCTATATCCAGTGATTCAGAGTTCATCGTATCGGGAAGTTATGATTATACGGTGAGACTATGGGACGTCAAGACAGGTACCTGTAAGACCATGAGTGGTCACACTAGTTATGTATCTGCTGTGGCTATATCCAGTGATTCAGAGTTCATCGTATCGGGAAGTTATGATAATACGGTGAGACTATGGGACGTCAAGACAGGTACCTGTAAGACCATGAGTGGTCACACAAATTATGTATATGCTGTGGCTATATCCAGTGATTCAGAGTTCATCGTATCGGGAAGTGTAGATTAGACGGTGAGACTATGGGACGTCAAGACAGGTACCTGTAAGACCATGAGTGGTCACACAAATTATGTATGATCTGTGGCTATATCCAGTGATTCAGAGTTCATCGTATCGGGAAGTGTAGATTAGACGGTGAGACTATGGGACGTCAAGACAGGTACCTGTAAGACCATGAGTGGTCACACTAGTTATGTATCTGCTGTGGCTATATCCAGTGATTCAGAGTTCATCGTATCGGGAAGTGCAGATAATACGGTGAGACTATGGGACGTCAAGACAGGTACCTGTAAGACCATGAGTGGTCACACTAGTTATGTATCTGCTGTGGCTATATCCAGTGATTCAGAGTTCATCGTATCGGGAAGTTATGATTATACGGTGAGACTATGGGACGTCAAGACAGGTACCTGTAAGACCATGAGTGGTCACACGAATTATGTATATGCTGTGGCTATATCCAGTGATTCAGAGTTCATCGTATCAGGAAGTCATGATTATACGGTGAGACTATGGGACGTCAAGACAGGTACCTGTAAGACCATGAGTGGTCACACAAATTATGTATATGCTGTGGCTATATCCAGTGATTCAGAGTTCATCGTATCGGGAAGTGTAGATTAGACGGTGAGACTATGGGACGTCAAGACAGGTACCTGTAAGACCATGAGTGGTCACACTAGTTATGTATCTGCTGTGGCTATATCCAGTGATTCAGAGTTCATCGTATCGGGAAGTTATGATTATACGGTGAGACTATGGGACGTCAAGACAGGTACCTGTAAGACCATGAGCGGTCACACTAGTTATGTATCTGCTGTGGCTATATCCAGTGATTCAGAGTTCATCGTATCGGGAAGTTATGATAATACGGTGAGACTATGGGACGTCAAGACAGGTACCTGTAAGACCATGAGTGGTCACACTAGTTATGTATGATCTGTGGCTATATCCAGTGATTCAGAGTTCATCGTATCGGGAAGTGCAGATTAGACGGTGAGACTATGGGACGTCAAGACAGGTACCTGTAAGACCATGAGTGGTCACACTAGTTATGTATCTGCTGTGGCTATATCCAGTGATTCAGAGTTCATCGTATCGGGAAGTTATGATTAGACGGTGAGACTATGGGACGTCAAGACAGGTACCTGTAAGACCATGAGTGGTCACACTAGTTATGTATCTGCTGTGGCTATATCCAGTGATTCAGAGTTCATCGTATCGGGAAGTTATGATTATACGGTGAGACTATGGGACGTCAAGACAGGTACCTGTAAGACCATGAGCGGTCACACTAGTTATGTATCTGCTGTGGCTATATCCAGTGATTCAGAGTTCATCGTATCGGGAAGTGTAGATTAGACGGTGAGACTATGGGACGTCAAGACAGGTACCTGTAAGACCATGAGTGGTCACACTAGTTATGTATCTGCTGTGGCTATATCCAGTGATTCAGAGTTCATCGTATCGGGAAGTTATGATTATACGGTGAGACTATGGGACGTCAAGACAGGTACCTGTAAGACCATGAGCGGTCACACTAGTTATGTATCTGCTGTGGCTATATCCAGTGATTCAGAGTTCATCGTATCGGGAAGTTATGATAATACGGTGAGACTATGGGACGTCAAGACAGGTACCTGTAAGACCATGAGTGGTCACACTAGTTATGTATGATCTGTGGCTATATCCAGTGATTCAGAGTTCATCGTATCGGGAAGTGCAGATTAGACGGTGAGACTATGGGACGTCAAGACAGGTACCTGTAAGACCATGAGTGGTCACACTAGTTATGTATCTGCTGTGGCTATATCCAGTGATTCAGAGTTCATCGTATCGGGAAGTTATGATTAGACGGTGAGACTATGGGACGTCAAGACAGGTACCTGTAAGACCATGAGTGGTCACACTAGTTATGTATCTGCTGTGGCTATATCCAGTGATTCAGAGTTCATCGTATCGGGAAGTGCAGATAATACGGTGAGACTATGGGACGTCAAGACAGGTACCTGTAAGACCATGAGTGGTCACACTAGTTATGTATCTGCTGTGGCTATATCCAGTGATTCAGAGTTCATCGTATCGGGAAGTTATGATAATACGGTGAGACTATGGGACGTCAAGACAGGTACCTGTAAGACCATGAGTGGTCACACGAATTATGTATATGCTGTGGCTATATCCAGTGATTCAGAGTTCATCGTATCAGGAAGTCATGATTATACGGTGAGACTATGGGACGTCAAGACAGGTACCTGTAAGACCATGAGTGGTCACACAAATTATGTATATGCTGTGGCTATATCCAGTGATTCAGAGTTCATCGTATCGGGAAGTGTAGATTAGACGGTGAGACTATGGGACGTCAAGACAGGTACCTGTAAGACCATGAGTGGTCACACAAATTATGTATATGCTGTGGCTATATCCAGTGATTCAGAGTTCATCGTATCGGGAAGTGTAGATTAGACGGTGAGACTATGGGACGTCAAGACAGGTACCTGTAAGACCATGAGTGGTCACACTAGTTATGTATCTGCTGTGGCTATATCCAGTGATTCAGAGTTCATCGTATCGGGAAGTGCAGATAATACGGTGAGACTATGGGACGTCAAGACAGGTACCTGTAAGACCATGAGTGGTCACACTAGTTATGTATCTGCTGTGGCTATATCCAGTGATTCAGAGTTCATCGTATCGGGAAGTTATGATTATACGGTGAGACTATGGGACGTCAAGACAGGTACCTGTAAGACCATGAGCGGTCACACGAATTATGTATATGCTGTGGCTATATCCAGTGATTCAGAGTTCATCGTATCGGGAAGTTATGATTAGACGGTGAGACTATGGGACGTCAAGACAGGTACCTGTAAGACCATGAGTGGTCACACAAATTATGTATATGCTGTGGCTATATCCAGTGATTCAGAGTTCATCGTATCGGGAAGTGTAGATTAGACGGAGAGACTATGGGACGTCAAGACAGGTACCTGTAAGACCATGAGTGGTCACACTAGTTATGTATCTGCTGTGGCTATATCCAGTGATTCAGAGTTCATCGTATCGGGAAGTTATGATTATACGGTGAGACTATGGGACGTCAAGACAGGTACCTGTAAGACCATGAGTGGTCACACTAGTTCTTTATCATCTGTGGCTATATCCAGTGATTCACAGTTCATCGTATCGGGAAGTGTAGATTAGACGGTGAGACTATGGGACGTCAAGACAGGTACCTGTAAGACCATGAGTGGTCACACTAGTTATGTATCTGCTGTGGCTATATCCAGTGATTCAGAGTTCATCGTATCGGGAAGTTATGATAATACGGTGAGACTATGGGACGTCAAGACAGGTACCTGTAAGACCATGAGTGGTCACACTAGTTATGTATGATCTGTGGCTATATCCAGTGATTCAGAGTTCATCGTATCGGGAAGTGCAGATTAGACGGTGAGACTATGGGACGTCAAGACAGGTACCTGTAAGACCATGAGCGGTCACACTAGTTATGTATCTGCTGTGGCTATATCCAGTGATTCAGAGTTCATCGTATCGGGAAGTTATGATTAGACGGTGAGACTATGGGACGTCAAGACAGGTACCTGTAAGACCATGAGTGGTCACACTAGTTATGTATGATCTGTGGCTATATCCAGTGATTCAGAGTTCATCGTATCGGGAAGTGCAGATTAGACGGTGAGACTATGGGACGTCAAGACAGGTACCTGTAAGACCATGAGCGGTCACACTAGTTATGTATCTGCTGTGGCTATATCCAGTGATTCAGAGTTCATCGTATCGGGAAGTTATGATTATACGGTGAGACTATGGGACGTCAAGACAGGTACCTGTAAGACCATGAGCGGTCACACGAATTATGTATATGCTGTGGCTATATCCAGTGATTCAGAGTTCATCGTATCGGGAAGTTATGATTAGACGGTGAGACTATGGGACGTCAAGACAGGTACCTGTAAGACCATGAGTGGTCACACAAATTATGTATATGCTGTGGCTATATCCAGTGATTCAGAGTTCATCGTATCGGGAAGTGTAGATTAGACGGAGAGACTATGGGACGTCAAGACAGGTACCTGTAAGACCATGAGTGGTCACACTAGTTATGTATCTGCTGTGGCTATATCCAGTGATTCAGAGTTCATCGTATCGGGAAGTTATGATTATACGGTGAGACTATGGGACGTCAAGACAGGTACCTGTAAGACCATGAGTGGTCACACTAGTTCTTTATCATCTGTGGCTATATCCAGTGATTCACAGTTCATCGTATCGGGAAGTGTAGATTAGACGGTGAGACTATGGGACGTCAAGACAGGTACCTGTAAGACCATGAGTGGTCACACTAGTTATGTATCTGCTGTGGCTATATCCAGTGATTCAGAGTTCATCGTATCGGGAAGTTATGATAATACGGTGAGACTATGGGACGTCAAGACAGGTACCTGTAAGACCATGAGTGGTCACACTAGTTATGTATGATCTGTGGCTATATCCAGTGATTCAGAGTTCATCGTATCGGGAAGTGCAGATTAGACGGTGAGACTATGGGACGTCAAGACAGGTACCTGTAAGACCATGAGCGGTCACACTAGTTATGTATCTGCTGTGGCTATATCCAGTGATTCAGAGTTCATCGTATCGGGAAGTTATGATTAGACGGTGAGACTATGGGACGTCAAGACAGGTACCTGTAAGACCATGAGTGGTCACACTAGTTATGTATCTGCTGTGGCTATATCCAGTGATTCAGAGTTCATCGTATCGGGAAGTGCAGATAATACGGTGAGACTATGGGACGTCAAGACAGGTACCTGTAAGACCATGAGTGGTCACACTAGTTATGTATCTGCTGTGGCTATATCCAGTGATTCAGAGTTCATCGTATCGGGAAGTTATGATTATACGGTGAGACTATGGGACGTCAAGACAGGTACCTGTAAGACCATGAGCGGTCACACAAATTATGTATCTGCTGTGGCTATATCCAGTGATTCAGAGTTCATCGTATCGGGAAGTTATGATTATACGGTGAGACTATGGGACGTCAAGACAGGTACCTGTAAGACCATGAGCGGTCACACAAATTATGTATATGCTGTGGCTATATCCAGTGATTCAGAGTTCATCGTATCGGGAAGTTATGATTAGACGGTGAGACTATGGGACGTCAAGACAGGTACCTGTAAGACCATGAGTGGTCACACTAGTTATGTATATGCTGTGGCTATATCCAGTAATTCCGAGTTCATCGTATCGGGAAGTTATGATTATACGGTGAGACTATGGGACGTCAAGACAGGTACCTGTAAGACCATGAGTGGTCACACGAATTATGTATATGCTGTGGCTATATCCAGTGATTCAGAGTTCATCGTATCAGGAAGTCATGATTATACGGTGAGACTATGGGACGTCAAGACAGGTACCTGTAAGACCATGAGTGGTCACACAAATTATGTATATGCTGTGGCTATATCCAGTGATTCAGAGTTCATCGTATCGGGAAGTTATGATTATACGGTGAGACTATGGGACGTCAAGACAGGTACCTGTAAGACCATGAGCGGTCACACAAATTATGTATATGCTGTGGCTATATCCAGTGATTCAGAGTTCATCGTATCGGGAAGTGCAGATTAGACGGTGAGACTATGGGACGTCAAGACAGGTACCTGTAAGACCATGAGTGGTCACACTAGTTATGTATCTGCTGTGGCTATATCCAGTGATTCAGAGTTCATCGTATCGGGAAGTTATGATTATACGGTGAGACTATGGGACGTCAAGACAGGTACCTGTAAGACCATGAGCGGTCACACAAATTATGTATCTGCTGTGGCTATATCCAGTGATTCAGAGTTCATCGTATCGGGAAGTTATGATTAGACGGTGAGACTATGGGACGTCAAGACAGGTACCTGTAAGACCATGAGTGGTCACACTAGTTATGTATCTGCTGTGGCTATATCCAGTGATTCAGAGTTCATCGTATCGGGAAGTGTAGATTATACGGTGAGACTATGGGACGTCAAGACAGGTACCTGTAAGACCATGAGTGGTCACACTAATTAGGTATCTGCTGTGGCTATATCCAGTGATTCAGAGTTCATCGTATCGGGAAGTTATGATTATACGGTGAGACTATGGGACGTCAAGACAGGTACCTGTAAGACCATGAGCGGTCACACAAATTATGTATATGCTGTCGCTATATCCAGTGATTCAGAGTTCATCGTATCGGGAAGTTATGATTATACGGTGAGACTATGGGACGTCAAGACAGGTACCTGTAAGACCATGAGCGGTCACACAAATTATGTATATGCTGTGGCTATATCCAGTGATTCAGAGTTCATCGTATCGGGAAGTTATGATTAGACGGTGAGACTATGGGACGTCAAGACAGGTACCTGTAAGACCATGAGTGGTCACACTAGTTATGTATATGCTGTGGCTATATCCAGTAATTCCGAGTTCATCGTATCGGGAAGTTATGATTATACGGTGAGACTATGGGACGTCAAGACAGGTACCTGTAAGACCATGAGTGGTCACACGAATTATGTATATGCTGTGGCTATATCCAGTGATTCAGAGTTCATCGTATCAGGAAGTCATGATTATACGGTGAGACTATGGGACGTCAAGACAGGTACCTGTAAGACCATGAGTGGTCACACAAATTATGTATCTGCTGTGGCTATATCCAGTGATTCAGAGTTCATCGTATCGGGAAGTTATGATTATACGGTGAGACTATGGGACGTCAAGACAGGTACCTGTAAGACCATGAGCGGTCACACAAATTATGTATATGCTGTGGCTATATCCAGTGATTCAGAGTTCATCGTATCGGGAAGTTATGATTAGACGGTGAGACTATGGGACGTCAAGACAGGTACCTGTAAGACCATGAGTGGTCACACGAATTATGTATATGCTGTGGCTATATCCAGTGATTCAGAGTTCATCGTATCGGGAAGTTATGATTATACGGTGAGACTATGGGACGTCAAGACAGGTACCTGTAAGACCATGAGCGGTCACACAAATTATGTATATGCTGTCGCTATATCCAGTGATTCAGAGTTCATCGTATCGGGAAGTTATGATTATACGGTGAGACTATGGGACGTCAAGACAGGTACCTGTAAGACCATGAGCGGTCACACAAATTATGTATATGCTGTGGCTATATCCAGTGATTCAGAGTTCATCGTATCGGGAAGTTATGATTAGACGGTGAGACTATGGGACGTCAAGACAGGTACCTGTAAGACCATGAGTGGTCACACTAGTTATGTATATGCTGTGGCTATATCCAGTAATTCCGAGTTCATCGTATCGGGAAGTTATGATTATACGGTGAGACTATGGGACGTCAAGACAGGTACCTGTAAGACCATGAGTGGTCACACGAATTATGTATATGCTGTGGCTATATCCAGTGATTCAGAGTTCATCGTATCAGGAAGTCATGATTATACGGTGAGACTATGGGACGTCAAGACAGGTACCTGTAAGACCATGAGTGGTCACACAAATTATGTATATGCTGTGGCTATATCCAGTGATTCAGAGTTCATCGTATCGGGAAGTTATGATTATACGGTGAGACTATGGGACGTCAAGACAGGTACCTGTAAGACCATGAGCGGTCACACAAATTATGTATATGCTGTGGCTATATCCAGTGATTCAGAGTTCATCGTATCGGGAAGTGCAGATTAGACGGTGAGACTATGGGACGTCAAGACAGGTACCTGTAAGACCATGAGTGGTCACACTAGTTATGTATCTGCTGTGGCTATATCCAGTGATTCAGAGTTCATCGTATCGGGAAGTTATGATTATACGGTGAGACTATGGGACGTCAAGACAGGTACCTGTAAGACCATGAGCGGTCACACAAATTATGTATCTGCTGTGGCTATATCCAGTGATTCAGAGTTCATCGTATCGGGAAGTTATGATTAGACGGTGAGACTATGGGACGTCAAGACAGGTACCTGTAAGACCATGAGTGGTCACACTAGTTATGTATCTGCTGTGGCTATATCCAGTGATTCAGAGTTCATCGTATCGGGAAGTGTAGATTAGACGGTGAGACTATGGGACGTCAAGACAGGTACCTGTAAGACCATGAGTGGTCACACAAATTATGTATCTGCTGTGGCTATATCCAGTAATTCCGAGTTCATCGTATCGGGAAGTGCAGATTAGACGGTGAGACTATGGGACGTCAAGACAGGTACCTGTAAGACCATGAGTGGTCACACTAGTTATGTATCTGCTGTGGCTATATCCAGTGATTCAGAGTTCATCGTATCGGGAAGTGTAGATTAGACGGTGAGACTATGGGACGTCAAGACAGGTACCTGTAAGACCATGAGTGGTCACACTAGTTCTGTATCATCTGTGGCTATATCCAGTGATTCAGAGTTCATCGTATCTGGAAGTTATGATTAGACGGTGAGACTATGGGACGTCAAGACAGGTACCTGTAAGACCATGAGTGGTCACACTTAATCTGTATATGCTGTGGCTATATCCAGTGATTCAGAGTTCATCGTATCGGGAAGTTATGATAATACGGTGAGACTATGGGACGTCAAGACAGGTACCTGTAAGACCATGAGTGGTCACACTAATTAGGTATCTGCTGTGGCTATATCCAGTGATTCAGAGTTCATCGTATCGGGAAGTGTAGATTAGACGGTGAGACTATGGGACGTCAAGACAGGTACCTGTAAGACCATGAGTGGTCACACAAATTATGTATCTGCTGTGGCTATATCCAGTAATTCCGAGTTCATCGTATCGGGAAGTTATGATAATACGGTGAGACTATGGGACGTCAAGACAGGTACCTGTAAGACCATGAGTGGTCACACTAGTTATGTATCTGCTGTGGCTATATCCAGTGATTCAGAGTTCATCGTATCGGGAAGTGTAGATTAGACGGTGAGACTATGGGACGTCAAGACAGGTACCTGTAAGACCATGAGTGGTCACACAAATTAGGTATCATCTGTGGCTATATCCAGTGATTCAGAGTTCATCGTATCTGGAAGTTATGATAATACGGTGAGACTATGGGACGTCAAGACAGGTACCTGTAAGACCATGAGTGGTCACACTAATTAGGTATCATCTGTGGCTATATCCAGTGATTCAGAGTTCATCGTATCTGGAAGTTATGATTAGACGGTGAGACTATGGGACGTCAAGACAGGTACCTGTAAGACCATGAGTGGTCACACAAATTATGTATATGCTGTGGCTATATCCAGTGATTCAGAGTTCATCGTATCGGGAAGTGCAGATTAGACGGTGAGACTATGGGACGTCAAGACAGGTACCTGTAAGACCATGAGTGGTCACACAAATTATGTATCTGCTGTGGCTATATCCAGTAATTCCGAGTTCATCGTATCGGGAAGTTATGATAATACGGTGAGACTATGGGACGTCAAGACAGGTACCTGTAAGACCATGAGTGGTCACACTAGTTATGTATATGCTGTGGCTATATCCAGTGATTCACAGTTCATCGTATCGGGAAGTGTAGATTAGACGGTGAGACTATGGGACGTCAAGACAGGTACCTGTAAGACCATGAGTGGTCACACTAGTTATGTATCATCTGTGGCTATATCCAGTGATTCAGAGTTTATTGTATCGGGAAGTTATGATTAGACGGTGAGACTATGGGACGTCAAGACAGGTACCTGTAAGACCATGAGTGGTCACACTAGTTATGTATCTGCTGTGGCTATATCCAGTGATTCAGAGTTCATCGTATCGGGAAGTTATGATTATACGGTGAGACTATGGGACGTCAAGACAGGTACCTGTAAGACCATGAGTGGTCACACTAGTTATGTATCTGCTGTGGCTATATCCAGTGATTCAGAGTTCATCGTATCGGGAAGTGTAGATTAGACGGTGAGACTATGGGACGTCAAGACAGGTACCTGTAAGACCATGAGTGGTCACACTAGTTATGTATCATCTGTGGCTATATCCAGTGATTCAGAGTTTATTGTATCGGGAAGTGCAGATTAGACGGTGAGACTATGGGACGTCAAGACAGGTACCTGTAAGACCATGAGTGGTCACACTTAATCTGTATATGCTGTGGCTGTATCCAGTGATTCAGAGTTCATCGCATCGGGAAGTTATGATTAGACGGTGAGACTATGGGACGTCAAGACAGGTACCTGTAAGACCATGAGTGGTCACACTAGTTATGTATCTGCTGTGGCTATATCCAGTGATTCAGAGTTCATCGTATCTGGAAGTTATGATTAGACGGTGAGACTATGGGACGTCAAGACAGGTACCTGTAAGACCATGAGTGGTCACACTAATGTTGTATATGCTGTGGCTATATCCAGTGATTCAGAGTTCATCGTATCGGGAAGTTATGATTAGACGGTGAGACTATGGGACGTCAAGACAGGTACCTGTAAGACCATGAGTGGTCACACTAGTTATGTATATGCTGTGGCTATATCCAGTGATTCAGAGTTCATCGTATCGGGAAGTGTAGATTAGACGGTGAGACTATGGGACGTCAAGACAGGTACCTGTAAGACCATGAGTGGTCACACTTATTCTGTATCTGCTGTGGCTATATCCAGTGATTCAGAGTTCATCGTATCGGGAAGTTATGATAATACGGTGAGACTATGGGACGTCAAGACAGGTACCTGTAAGACCATGAGTGGTCACACTAGTTCTTTATCATCTGTGGCTATATCCAGTGATTCAGAGTTCATCGTATCGGGAAGTTATGATTAGACGGTGAGACTATGGGACGTCAAGACAGGTACCTGTAAGACCATGAGCGGTCACACAAATTATGTATCATCTGTGGCTATATCCAGTGATTCAGAGTTCATCGTATCGGGAAGTTATGATAATACGGTGAGACTATGGGACGTCAAGACAGGTACCTGTAAGACCATGAGTGGTCACACTTAATCTGTATATGCTGTGGCTATATCCAGTGATTCAGAGTTCATCGTATCGGGAAGTGTAGATTAGACGGTGAGACTATGGGACGTCAAGACAGGTACCTGTAAGACCATGAGTGGTCACACAAATTATGTAAATGCTGTTGCTATATCCAGTGATTCAGAGTTCATCGTATCGGGAAGTTATGATTATACGGTGAGACTATGGGACGTCAAGACAGGTACCTGTAAGACCATGAGTGGTCACACTGATTCTGTATTATCTGTGGCTATATCCAGTGATTCAGAGTTCATCGTATCGGGAAGTGGAGATAATACGGTGAGACTATTGGACGTCAAGACAGGTACCTGTAAGACCATGAGTGGTCACACTAGTTATGTTTCATCTGTGGCTATATCCAGTGATTCAGAGTTCATCGTATCGGGAAGTTATGATTAGACGGTGAGACTATGGGACGTCAAGACAGGTACCTGTAAGACCATGAGTGGTCACACTAATGTTGTATATGCTGTGGCTATATCCAGTGATTCAGAGTTCATCGTATCGGGAAGTTATGATTAGACGGTGAGACTATGGGACGTCAAGACAGGTACCTGTAAGACCATGAGTGGTCACACTAGTTCTTTATCATCTGTGGCTATATCCAGTGATTCACAGTTCATCGTATCGGGAAGTGTAGATTAGACGGTGAGACTATGGGACGTCAAGACAGGTACCTGTAAGACCATGAGTGGTCACACTTATTCTGTATCTGCTGTGGCTATATCCAGTGATTCAGAGTTCATCGTATCTGGAAGTTATGATTAGACGGTGAGACTATGGGACGTCAAGACAGGTACCTGTAAGACCATGAGTGGTCACACTTAATCTGTATATGCTGTGGCTATATCCAGTGATTCAGAGTTCATCGTATCGGGAAGTTATGATTAGACGGTGAGACTATGGGACGTCAAGACAGGTACCTGTAAGACCATGAGCGGTCACACAAATTATGTATCATCTGTGGCTATATCCAGTGATTCAGAGTTCATCGTATCGGGAAGTGTAGATTAGACGGTGAGACTATGGGACGTCAAGACAGGTACCTGTAAGACCATGAGTGGTCACACTTATTCTGTATCTGCTGTGGCTATATCCAGTGATTCAGAGTTCATCGTATCTGGAAGTGCAGATAATACGGTGAGACTATGGGACGTCAAGACAGGTACCTGTAAGACCATGAGCGGTCACACAAATTATGTATCATCTGTGGCTATATCCATCATTCAGAGTTCATCGTATCGGGAAGTGTAGATTAGACGGTGAGACTATGGGACGTCAAGACAGGTACCTGTAAGACCATGAGTGGTCACACTTAATCTGTATATGCTGTGGCTATATCCAGTGATTCAGAGTTCATCGTATCGGGAAGTTATGATTAGACGGTGAGACTATGGGACGTCAAGACAGGTACCTGTAAGACCATGAGCGGTCACACAAATTATGTATCTGCTGTGGCTATATCCAGTAATTCAGAGTTCATCGTATCGGGAAGTTATGATAATACGGTGAGACTATGGGACGTCAAGACAGGTACCTGTAAGACCATGAGTGGTCACACAAATTATGTATCTGCTGTGGCTATATCCAGTAATTCCGAGTTCATCGTATCGGGAAGTTATGATTATACGGTGAGACTATGGGACGTCAAGACAGGTACCTGTAAGACCATGAGTGGTCACACTAATTAGGTATCTGCTGTGGCTATATCCAGTGATTCAGAGTTCATCGTATCGGGAAGTGTAGATTAGACGGTGAGACTATGGGACGTCAAGACAGGTACCTGTAAGACCATGAGTGGTCACACTAGTTATGTATGATCTGTGGCTATATCCAGTGATTCAGAGTTCATCGTATCGGGAAGTGCAGATTAGACGGTGAGACTATGGGACGTCAAGACAGGTACCTGTACGACCATGAGTGGTCACACTAGTTATGTATATGCTGTGGCTAAATCCAGTGATTCAGAGTTCATCGTATCGGGAAGTTATGATAAGACGGTGAGACTATGGGACGTCAAGACAGGTACCTGTAAGACCATGAGTGGTCACACTAGTTATGTATATGCTGTGGCTATATCCAGTGATTCAGAGTTCATCGTATCGGGAAGTGTAGATTAGACGGTGAGACTATGGGACGTCAAGACAGGTACCTGTAAGACCATGAGTGGTCACACTGATTCTGTATTATCTGTGGCTATATCCAGTGATTCAGAGTTCATCGTATCGGGAAGTGGAGATAATACGGTGAGACTATTGGACGTCAAGACAGGTACCTGTAAGACCATGAGTGGTCACACTAGTTATGTTTCATCTGTGGCTATATCCAGTGATTCAGAGTTCATCGTATCGGGAAGTTATGATTAGACGGTGAGACTATGGGACGTCAAGACAGGTACCTGTAAGACCATGAGTGGTCACACTAATGTTGTATATGCTGTGGCTATATCCAGTGATTCAGAGTTCATCGTATCGGGAAGTTATGATTAGACGGTGAGACTATGGGACGTCAAGACAGGTACCTGTAAGACCATGAGTGGTCACACTAGTTCTTTATCATCTGTGGCTATATCCAGTGATTCACAGTTCATCGTATCGGGAAGTGTAGATTAGACGGTGAGACTATGGGACGTCAAGACAGGTACCTGTAAGACCATGAGTGGTCACACTTATTCTGTATCTGCTGTGGCTATATCCAGTGATTCAGAGTTCATCGTATCGGGAAGTTATGATAATACGGTGAGACTATGGGACGTCAAGACAGGTACCTGTAAGACCATGAGTGGTCACACTAGTTCTTTATCATCTGTGGCTATATCCAGTGATTCAGAGTTCATCGTATCGGGAAGTTATGATTAGACGGTGAGACTATGGGACGTCAAGACAGGTACCTGTAAGACCATGAGTGGTCACACAAATTATGTATATGCTGTGGCTATATCCAGTGATTCAGAGTTCATCGTATCGGGAAGTTATGATTAGACGGTGAGACTATGGGACGTCAAGACAGGTACCTGTAAGACCATGAGTGGTCACACAAATTATGTATATGCTGTGGCTATATCCAGTGATTCAGAGTTCATCGTATCGGGAAGTTATGATTATACGGTGAGACTATGGGACGTCAAGACAGGTACCTGTAAGACCATGAGTGGTCACACTAGTTATGTATCTGCTGTGGCTATATCCAGTGATTCAGAGTTCATCGTATCGGGAAGTTATGATAATACGGTGAGACTATGGGACGTCAAGACAGGTACCTGTAAGACCATGAGTGGTCACACTAGTTATGTATCATCTGTGGCTATATCCAGTGATTCAGAGTTTATTGTATCGGGAAGTGCAGATTAGACGGTGAGACTATGGGACGTCAAGACAGGTACCTGTAAGACCATGAGTGGTCACACTAGTTATGTATCTGCTGTGGCTGTATCCAGTGATTCAGAGTTCATCGCATCGGGAAGTTATGATTAGACGGTGAGACTATGGGACGTCAAGACAGGTACCTGTAAGACCATGAGTGGTCACACTAGTTATGTATCTGCTGTGGCTATATCCAGTGATTCAGAGTTCATCGTATCGGGAAGTTATGATTAGACGGTGAGACTATGGGACGTCAAGACAGGTACCTGTAAGACCATGAGTGGTCACACTAATGTTGTATATGCTGTGGCTATATCCAGTGATTCAGAGTTCATCGTATCGGGAAGTTATGATTAGACGGTGAGACTATGGGACGTCAAGACAGGTACCTGTAAGACCATGAGTGGTCACACTAGTTCTGTATCATCTGTGGCTATATCCAGTGATTCAGAGTTCATCGTATCTGGAAGTTATGATTAGACGGTGAGACTATGGGACGTCAAGACAGGTACCTGTAAGACCATGAGTGGTCACACTTAATCTGTATATGCTGTGGCTATATCCAGTGATTCAGAGTTCATCGTATCGGGAAGTTATGATAATACGGTGAGACTATGGGACGTCAAGACAGGTACCTGTAAGACCATGAGTGGTCACACTAATTAGGTATCTGCTGTGGCTATATCCAGTGATTCAGAGTTCATCGTATCGGGAAGTGTAGATTATACGGTGAGACTATGGGACGTCAAGACAGGTACCTGTAAGACCATGAGTGGTCACACAAATTATGTATCTGCTGTGGCTATATCCAGTAATTCCGAGTTCATCGTATCGGGAAGTTATGATAATACGGTGAGACTATGGGACGTCAAGACAGGTACCTGTAAGACCATGAGTGGTCACACTAGTTATGTATCTGCTGTGGCTATATCCAGTGATTCAGAGTTCATCGTATCGGGAAGTGTAGATTAGACGGTGAGACTATGGGACGTCAAGACAGGTACCTGTAAGACCATGAGTGGTCACACAAATTAGGTATCATCTGTGGCTATATCCAGTGATTCAGAGTTCATCGTATCTGGAAGTTATGATAATACGGTGAGACTATGGGACGTCAAGACAGGTACCTGTAAGACCATGAGTGGTCACACTAATTAGGTATCATCTGTGGCTATATCCAGTGATTCAGAGTTCATCGTATCTGGAAGTTATGATTAGACGGTGAGACTATGGGACGTCAAGACAGGTACCTGTAAGACCATGAGTGGTCACACAAATTATGTATATGCTGTGGCTATATCCAGTGATTCAGAGTTCATCGTATCGGGAAGTGCAGATTAGACGGTGAGACTATGGGACGTCAAGACAGGTACCTGTAAGACCATGAGTGGTCACACAAATTATGTATCTGCTGTGGCTATATCCAGTAATTCCGAGTTCATCGTATCGGGAAGTTATGATAATACGGTGAGACTATGGGACGTCAAGACAGGTACCTGTAAGACCATGAGTGGTCACACTAGTTATGTATATGCTGTGGCTATATCCAGTGATTCACAGTTCATCGTATCGGGAAGTGTAGATTAGACGGTGAGACTATGGGACGTCAAGACAGGTACCTGTAAGACCATGAGTGGTCACACTAGTTATGTATCATCTGTGGCTATATCCAGTGATTCAGAGTTTATTGTATCGGGAAGTTATGATTAGACGGTGAGACTATGGGACGTCAAGACAGGTACCTGTAAGACCATGAGTGGTCACACTAGTTATGTATCTGCTGTGGCTATATCCAGTGATTCAGAGTTCATCGTATCGGGAAGTTATGATTATACGGTGAGACTATGGGACGTCAAGACAGGTACCTGTAAGACCATGAGTGGTCACACTAGTTATGTATCTGCTGTGGCTATATCCAGTGATTCAGAGTTCATCGTATCGGGAAGTGTAGATTAGACGGTGAGACTATGGGACGTCAAGACAGGTACCTGTAAGACCATGAGTGGTCACACTAGTTATGTATCATCTGTGGCTATATCCAGTGATTCAGAGTTTATTGTATCGGGAAGTGCAGATTAGACGGTGAGACTATGGGACGTCAAGACAGGTACCTGTAAGACCATGAGTGGTCACACTTAATCTGTATATGCTGTGGCTGTATCCAGTGATTCAGAGTTCATCGCATCGGGAAGTTATGATTAGACGGTGAGACTATGGGACGTCAAGACAGGTACCTGTAAGACCATGAGTGGTCACACTAGTTATGTATCTGCTGTGGCTATATCCAGTGATTCAGAGTTCATCGTATCTGGAAGTTATGATTAGACGGTGAGACTATGGGACGTCAAGACAGGTACCTGTAAGACCATGAGTGGTCACACTAATGTTGTATATGCTGTGGCTATATCCAGTGATTCAGAGTTCATCGTATCGGGAAGTTATGATTAGACGGTGAGACTATGGGACGTCAAGACAGGTACCTGTAAGACCATGAGTGGTCACACTAGTTATGTATATGCTGTGGCTATATCCAGTGATTCAGAGTTCATCGTATCGGGAAGTGCAGATAATACGGTGAGACTATGGGACGTCAAGACAGGTAC